>OENM01000084.1:0-67161 GCA_900239745.1 Rotaria magnacalcarata
CCGAACAAAATCGAATTTCGAAAAAAATGGTATGTACATTTCTAGACTCAGGTCTTCTCTTTTATTTAAAACAAAAATACCTCTCTACCTCTTCGACAGTCCGAGAAATTGGTACCTTACGAAGACCACCATTTTTAGGACTAATTTGTCCATAACTCATTAAAACAAAAATCTTATGAATCGAAAATTTGCAAGAAATTAAGTTGAGGCAAGACACATATTCTTCGAAAATTTCAACCGAATCAGCCCACGAATAACGCAAAACGATTCCTGAGGAGGGGGTTCTTAATTCAGATTCATTTTGAACAAATGTAAAAAACCTCATTACAATTCATCTTACAATTCAATCGCATTTTTCATTCAGCAGCTACAGTTTCACTATAAGGAAAACAGAAAAGACTCATCAAAATTTATTTTGATCTGAAGATAGAAAAAATTTAGATACAACAAGACAAGGAATAGAACAGATGCTAATAATTATTAGCTGATTTTTCACCAATATTGTTCACTATAAATATCGCTATAGTGACGCTATGAACTTCATTGTAAAACACAACTAATATATATCAAGAATCAATTTATGATATGAAAAGCCTAAAAACCCAAATGGGGTACAATATTTTTGGTGGGTACAAAATGATAAAATGGGGTACAAAACCCCAAAATGGGGTACACTTGGCAGCCCTGATCTGTTTTTATGTTTTAAAATAAATTTTCGTCGACTAGTTTCAAGCAGTCCAAATAGAAATCTATTTACATTTCGTTTTATTTATCTACATGATTTCATATTTCTTTACGGTACTATTTTCGGAACCAAACAAGTCGAACTTATTGTTTTTCTATTAGTAAAGATAGTAGCGATAGGTAAAATATGAGCTTCAATTTATTTATCAATGATTAATGGAACGATAAGAGCATTTCTTTCTCTTACAACGCAAAAGCTACAAAAAAGTTTTTCACCTTTTAGTGTTACTTGTACCTCACAAAAATAGCAATATATTGCAAGTTAACATCTACAATAATGTTCGGGTCTCCCATGCAAGTTTTAGCGAGGTAAGGGTACTCATTGATGAAACAAGAAACTGGTTTTATACTTTTTGTAATTCGTTTTGAAAAGATTCTATTACAATACTTGGTAAAATTTAATTACGCGAATCTCTTTATTTACATATTTCAAATGAATAAAGTCATTTTTCTTCGTTTCTTTTTGCTAACCCCTATCTAGAGTGTTTTCACCAACAGTATCATTTGCGTTTTTTCTTTTTTTCATTAGTTTCTCCTCACTTCTCTTTTTAGTTCATCATAGAAATAGAAAAACTGTTTTGAGCAGTGTGAAAATAAGTCATGTGATTTAAAATCTACTTTTAAGAGTTCTTATTATGTATAATTCGCAAATGACCTATTGTTTATCTGATGATTCTGATATAATCATGAAGGTTGATCACATTAGAATAATTTTGTATTTATACTGGCGGATGTTTGTATGAAGATAGATTTTTTCTAGCAGATGAATTTCAATCTGGTATCGTGTTTGCTTGGAAAATGATCAGATATATAATTTAGATATCGTAGTCATTTTGACATCGTGGTGTCTCTAGTAATAAAGTGACTAATTTATCTATTTTGCATGATAACTAAAGCGATTTGGAATGAACTTCAACTTTTTCTGCTAATTTAATTGGGTGGTCATAATAGTCCCTTTTTAGTATATTCTTGTATTTCGCTCGTCGACATTGATATATGTATATTTATAGAAATGCATGTGTACACACGATCTTTATTTTATAGGAATGAATCAATAATAGCGATAACCTCTATAATACATAACAAGAATGAAAAGAGAAAATACCAATAGTGTTATTAAAGAAGATGAGATAGAACATAGAGAAATTAAAGAAAATAATACGATGTTGACGTGCGACATCATCGTAACATATGTATCGCACCACTATTATTATTATTATTAGTATTATGTTCATTGGGAGTTGTTGATAATCTTTTTGTTTTTTTAACAATATTGATTTCATTTTGATAATCATCTAAATGCTGAATATTATCATCATCATCATCATCATCATTATCTACATCCGGTAATTTTCGTTTTAGTGATTGTTTAATTTCTCCAATAACGTGACCATCCACAATAATATAATCATCTATATCCTTAATTGTATCTGTATGTTCAAGCATTAATTTAATTTTCATATTTTGCGTTAATGCTGCGTTTGTATCATCAGCATAATCTTCTTCGCACAATAAAATCGTTCCATTCATTAATTTAAACTGATCAAGAGTTTTCAACATCATTTGTTCGTCTTCGTCATCATCAGCTGATATTAAAATTCTTCCACTGCCATCAGCAATGATAACATCTGGTTTGTTCATTTTTAAATGATTACGTATTACACGTTCATATAATGCAGATACAGTAAATAATGACATATTTATTCGAACACGAACTGGTTGTTCAAGATCACTACATTGTATACATGATTGATTAGGTTCTTCTAATGGTATTGACTGAATAATTCCACCTGTTTTACGATCGGTTGATATAAATACATTTGTAAGATGGTTTATTGATGTTAATGTATGATCATGTGATAAACGTGGTAGAGTAGCAAGAATTTTTCGTGCTTGTAAAACAGTTATACCAGCAACAATCGCATTTGTTGTTGCTACAGCTGGTATTATATTTCCAGCCATAGATTTGACATCAAATTTACTTGTGAGATTAATACCAAATATATGTGCACGTAAATTAGCTGATGCTGTTACAAATCTAAGATCAGCATCATCATTTTTATCCCAAACAAGAAATGTTGGTTCTTTAGTTGTTAAAGCTAATAAAATCAAAATAAAATTTTTGAAAAATTTTTGAAAATATACTTTACCTATTTCGCGTTGTTTGTCAGACCGTTGTTTAAGATCATTTACACTATCAATAAACATTTGAACATAATCACTTATTGATTGAATACGTTGATCAGTAATTTTAGGCATTGTTGACTCATCATGATCACCTTGTCCATTTTGATTTTTCTCTTTAACTAGGCATGCTTTTCCATATTCAATCGGTATCGGTTGGCGCCGTTTTTCCCATAAATTTTTCATTGATGTTAAATAAATAATATCATCAAAAAATAATTTATTAAATATGCGTTTTGGATCAAATTCTTCCATCTCCTTATGAATCCAATCACGTGTTGATACTCGATGATGTCCATTTGTTTTATTTTCTAGTTCATTATTGGCATTTTCGGGATCATCAGAATCTGGTGTAACATCTTCATTATTTGGATCTTCATTATCGCCAAATAATTGATTATAAAGAAATTTAGCCCATACAATACAATGTATTGGTTGCGATGGTGTATTACGTATTGTACATACAGCGTATGTTCGTTGTTGTTTAGGTTTTTCTATGCAATCATAACACTGTGTACGACCTTTAAAAATTAATGTTGCTTGTCCATTGTAACCAGTTGAACCACTATCAATTAATGGTTTTGAACATAACAAACACATGCGATTAACGTGTTGTCGTGCTTGAACATTATCAAGCGCATTGATAACGAGATCATATTGTTTATAAAATGACATGTCAAATCGTGGATCAGTTAAAACATCACCATGAAATGGTTCAATATGAATAGATGGACAAATACGACGTATACTATCACATGCAACGCTTGCTTTTGGTTGACCAACATGTTCACGGCGAAACAAAAATTGACGATTTAAATTTGATACTTCAATTGTGTCTAGATCAATGACACCAATTGAACCAAATCGACATAAAGCTAATGACTTTAATAATTCACAACCGATACCACCTGCACCAACAACAAGTACAGAACTTTCTTCAGGTAATTTACCAATTGAATTAATTGAGAGATTAGAATTTTCGCTAGTTGAAGATGAAGCAAACATGGTAGCTATCTACAAATAAACAATAACGAAATTATTAATTATGCTTGTACGTCTATAGTCTTGTTAGAAAAAAAAAACGTAAGAAAAAGCATCTCCGAAGAATAAACCGGATAGATTGGATGTTATCGTTTTGACGAATCATCTGCGTGGATGTCATATTTTATTTATATTCATATTATAACATATTATTTCAATATAATGAAATTTGAAAAAAGATGTCACTAGTTTATAACGATATGTTATGTTAAAAATATTAATTTGTGTTCGCGCTGACAACTAAATAGCTAATTATTTAAAACTATCATGAAATATGTTAAATAATTATCAAAATTTCCGAGGAATTATATTTATTTCATCAACTTTTAGAATTTAATAGATATCATATGTTTGAAAATCAATGACACAACTAAATCCGTTCGAGTTCTAATTTTGTTTTGTCATTTCTTTGATCACCTGTATTTATTGTTGATGCAGGTTCGAAGAGCAAAACAGTACATTCACCATTATCTGCTTTTGGATTATGTTCAACACCTCGAGGAATGATAAACATATCACCTTCATTGAGCACAATATCTCCATTTTGATTATTTCTCAGTTGAATAATTACTTGTCCTTTAAGTACTAGAAAAAGTTCATCTTCATCTTGATGAGAATGCCATCCGAATTCTCCGAATAGTTTAGCCAATTTAACATGTTGTCCATTAAGTTCACCTATTATTTTGGGTGTCCAGTGAGCAGAAAATTGTGAAGCTTTTTCATATATGTTTTGTTTTGATAAGTTAGTAGCCATTGGTATAGTTTCGACTAAAATCATATAGTATATAGTAGTAGTCATCTAAGAAGAAAAGAAGCTATGCATATGTGATTTTACCACGTGAACATGAAAGAAAATGCATAAGTGCAAGTAAATATATTATTTTCCTCTTTCATGCAGCAATAGAAGCAATCCTTTTACGCACAACTCTGGATAAAATTAACTATCTTCGATGAAATTATAGCTACGTATCTTATCTGATAGCTATTGATTCTGTTGTATTTAAGTTACAAGAAACTAAAAGCTGAATAGAGCGAGAGAAATAGATGAATACACAATTCATTTAATTGTTTATATGCTGAAAAATTATGATTGGTGTATCATTTGACAATTTTCATCATCTTGTCGAAATCATGTTGGAATAATAATAATGATTTTTTCATGTAGCCTATTATTTGACAGGCGAAATTCGTAGCTATCTCTAGGCGAAACTCTGCTAGAAATTAATTTAACAATAACTGGGGGCGGATGTTATCTTTCTCTATTAAGACTGTCCGTTCAAGTAGTTATACTATTCCTCACTATGAATATGCATTACTATTGTTCAATGATTCATATCAGTTCATTCAAAACTCTTAATAAAAAGTTCTCGTAATAACTTCAATCTGCTCGACAAGTTACATATACTTGTAATATTAATAAAGTTAAGTTAGTACCATGCTAACGGTTCACTACCTTAGAATACGTCATGATGATACAGAATGCATACAAGAGCCTGTATTTAACAGTAGAAAAAAAAACTGACTTCATATCAGTTGGATTTCATACATGTAATCTCTTGAGCATACACCTGATCATTCACACAAGATGCTTGTTTGCTCGTATCAAATAGCATATCGATATAAGAGAGCAATTTTATTTCCAAACAAGTTGCAAAAGTTATCGATAAGGATTTTAGTGAGTATAATTTTCAACAAACAGATATTTGCAATAAAATCTTAAAGTCCATAAATGTGTATCTTATAGAAAGTTTTGACATTCAGTACACTTATATATAAAATAAAAGCAAATCAACATTACCATCGCTTCTATAGTATCGTTATCTATTATAACTATTCACATTGAACAAAAAGAATAGAGATGTACTTTCAAGCATATCGTTAAGACCGGCGAAAGCTAGTAAACTGATGAAGAATCTACGGTGATGACCGGTTTTTTATGTTATTCAGACGGTACTCTATTAAGACAACCCAGCAATGCTAATGTATCGGCCTTCATCGTAGGTTTTTTCGTATTCTTATCGACTTCACCATTTCCTCACCGTTGCATCCCTAAATAAAAGCTTCGAATAATATCAATTAACCAACTCAACATTTTTCTTTAATTTGTACAGTCAAATGAAGTTTCATACAACACGACATCGAATTCAACAGTCTTAACAAACACGTGAATGACTCATGATATGTAGTCCAAATTTTCATGAATTGAATGAAGCAAAAAAAGATACAGCCGCTAAATTCTATTGACAAATTAAACATTTTCACTTATTCGTATAGCCTTAAATCTTTCTGTCAATAAAATACATGTATACTTTATCTCTACTTTGAAAGCAATACATTTCATATCGATTCATACAGGGAGAAAGATATACAGTTTATGTTATTCGTTTCTACTTATATATTTATTAATATCGAATCACTTGTATCGTATTTAATTGATAGGACTCTATTTTCTTAGTTCAAAAGCGGCATTAAAAAGTGTCATCTTTTATATAATTAAAATTTGATAAAGTAGTGAATTATTTCACAATAAAGCGACATGGATTTTATTTAAATGAAACGAATATTAGACAGACACTCGACTAAACGAAGAAAACTATGTCAATAAAAAGTAATGCCTCAATCTCAATGATGATACTCTTGTAAACAAATTGTATAGCTATATCTTTCTTTTTGCACACATTTAGGTACACATAGACACATGGGACAACGAATTATTGACTCGAGGATCATCATAGACAGTTAATTATGTTGAACATTAAAAAAAATCAAAAAACGACGAAAAATGCTTTTTAAAATTCCCATTGGGTTGCTTGTCGACTATTTTGACAAGAAGCTTGTATACTTCCATTTTGTTCAGCACGTAAATACATTCCATTTGGTCCTTTTAGAACAATTCTTGAATGTGATGTACACAATTCGATAGCAAATTTTGATGGTTCACGTCCGCTAACACTAATATTTGAATCACTTGATATTTCCCAATACATTCCATCGACGCCTAATTGAGAATAAAAAAAATGATCAAGACGTGTAAAGAAAAAAAACTTTCTTTTCTTTGTTTTTCAAACCTTTAAGACAAATAATGCCATCATTATTTGAATCATCATTTGGTTGCTCAAGTGTAAATAATGTAAATATCGATTTATTACATTCAAGTGTACGTGATTGTTTATTTCTATAAGCAACATAACCAAATTCACATTTAAATACACCAAATGGTCGATTAACAAATTTTAGTAAAAACAAAGTTTCAATGGAATTCGATTGATCGCCAATAGCTCTCATATGTCCAGTAGCATGTGGTATAATATATTTTCCATTAGATGCTTGAAATGTAACACGTCCATTATCTGTTGCTTGAATATAAAATCCAGTTTCTATTGACCTAGATTATTTTTTTTAATCAAAGATACTCTTTTTTCTTGTTAAATTGATTCTTACCGTTTATCTGCTGTTGCTTGTACACCATTGCCTTCAAGTTTCCAATATTTATTATTATATGTACGAATATGATAAAGTTCAAGATGATCATCATATTCAAGTTGAAATGTACTACTATTATCTTTTTCACATTGATTAGCTGATAGATCGACGCCTTGTTTTGTTGAAACAAGTTTTCCATTAGGTGCAATTAAACATATTTGTTGTTTACTTTCTTCTAATAAAAATTGTTCATCGCGTCCAGCTATTTTATTTCGTGTTGTCATGATACCCAATGGACCAATAGCAGTTAGATAACAATGATCACAATCTTTAAATGTTAAATATCCTTTAAAAAGTTCAATGGTAAAAAAAGTATCGTTCGTTTTCTTTGCAATAAGTTTTCCATCTTTATGAAAATAAAGTCCGTTACATGATCGAACACAATATTGACCATCAAAATATTCAACTGTAAGTATAGCTTCACTACCCCATGGAATAATATTATCAATATGAATTTCGTCGTTGTTAATTTTTGCATAACGCTTACGTAGAACATGTTTCAAATTAATCTAAACATAGATAATAAATTTAATCGAAGTTAAAAATTATGAAAATAAATTAGATGCAAATATTTTACTTGTGGATGGAGAGCTAAATGTGGTGACCACCATTCAGGTGCTTTGCTAAAACAATGAAGTTGATCAACATCTCCACCTAAATACATTCCATAAGTTAATGATTTAAAAGCCCATTGACCCTTTTGATTATATTCAAGTTGAAAACGGCAATCATCAACCATGTCATGTCCATCACATTTCAAGCGACCATATTTATCTGTTGATAAATAATTATTAAGTGCAGATTGAAGATAAACGCAATCATTTTGACTATTAAAAATAATGGTCCATGTTTGTTTCTTTTTCAAACATACACCAGCTAGAAAAAAAAGTTCTTTCAATTTTATATTCAATTGAGAAATCAAAAATATAATTTACTGGCATTGATTTTAAAACCGAATGTTTCAGCTGTTAAATATTTTCCTTTTGAATTTATTAAGCCTAATGACCATGTACATTTTTCTGTTGTTAGATTATTTGATTTTATATGGTCATGATCATGATGATGATGATTATTATTTTCATTTAATGCTACTTTGGAATTATATTGTTTGCCATTAATTGTTGATTTTTCATGATGTTCATTTTGATTAATAGATGGTTTTTTTAAATACGATACAGATGGTGGTATTAATGATGAGGGTATTTTAACAGCAGGTTTCGGTCTAAATTAGATATAATTTTTTTTAAAATACTGGTTTACTATTGAAATAAGTAAAAACCTAAGTGCAGAATGCATGTCACGAATATCGAAGTTGTGATAGTTGATCAACAAGTAATCATCGCATTTCTGTCAATATGTTTGGTCTGTCAAACGACTATCTTCTAAAATGAGAATAGACAAGAGAATTCTCTTATTCACTCTCTTTTTCTCATTTCATTCATTTTTTTTCTTTCTCTTTTCTCTTACTCTTTATCAACGTCCTCATTAATTATAACCAACCATGGATAAGAATAGAAATTTTCTCGTTCTTCTTTCGTTCTGATGACCGACCGTTGGGAAGAGAGAAGTAGCAATTAATAGCAACGAAACGAATACGATTCTGAATGTGTTACTTTTTCATTTGACTGCTTATTGTATGACGTAGCAAATGATTAAAACTCATTGACCTTAGCATGCTTATCGATCAGCTCTTGTAGAAAGATACAGCTTTACAATGGTTAGTTTGTGTAGATAGAAAAGAGAGGGAAAAAAGAAAGATATACATTCAGGGTCAAACATTGAACGATGGATGAGTCTGAGAAGAAGGGCATCTCGTTTATTGTCACATCTTGCAGTATGATTATTAATATTATTATTATTTGAAGCAAAGAATTTAAATTTATAAGCAATGCTCAATGGCATGTGGTACTGGATCACAGAAAAAGAATATGAGAAAATGGAAATTTAGCATGCAGCTGCTCTTATCGTTGAATACACAAATGGAAATTAGAAAAGAAAAAGAATGGTCAATTCATTCTATTTTTATATTACTTATTGTGCAGGTTGAGACATTTTCACCTGTTTTAAGCAGTTCATTGGGTCGAACAATGTCACGTTAATAGCCGATGAAGTTTTTCACAGTGATAGAAATTAATTTGACAAAATAGCTTTTTTAATGCGATGCGAAGCAGAAGCATTTATGTAGTCCGTCGCGAGTTTTTAATGCGATGCAAAGCAGTAGCATTTCTGCGGTTCGTCGCCAGTTTCTCTTTTCTTTTACTTTCTCGACGTACGCATCACGTCTCGTCGTTTTGTGTCGCAATGATCTCGAGAACCATAAATCATAGAAACCTCGTTGAAACGTTAGATCGAAGTATCAAGATCGAACTGCTTACATCTGTTTTTGAATCTGAAGTTCCTTTCACTCACAAATGTGGTTCCAAAATAACGAAAAAGAAAGAAATTTGTTGCGAGATAATTAAAATGACGTCATCAACATATGTTAGCTCCTATAGTCTATTCATTTACAGCTGATCTTAGATAATGAATCATTGAGATAATTAATTGTTCAATCGAAATCGATCTTTAAGATTGAATCACTAATTAAGAATAGAGTTTTCTCAGTGATGAATACCATTATGGCTACATAAAAAGTATTTGAGATTTCTTCGAATTCATGGTTTTTCGTTGGAACTCCAGATTCTTGCTTCGCATCGCATTTCGTATACGAGTGCAACACGGATACCATCTAGTTTAATTATGCATTTCTTTGTATTTTATTTTAACATAAGACGGAACGTTATTGAAACAAAGAAAAAAATCGATGCAAACAGAATATTCGAATCTTTAATGTCGATTTTTTTCAAGAAAAGCATGAAGATGTACAAGAAAAGAGTCTGTCGACGATTTCATTTTCCGTTTCAACCTTGTAATGAAAGAAAAACATGTGATGATCATATCCGTTGTAATTTCCTTTATTTCACTTCTACACATTGAAAGTATCACTGTAATGAGATGATTAACTACGATTTAGTTATGGTTTTACGGGAGGAAAAAGAATGAACAATCCTAATGACTATGGTTACCTAATCGAACTCTTACGAAAATGTTCTCAAAATTGGAAAGAAAAATAAATTCGACGTTGAACACGAAAAGAAACTTATATTAAAGATGTACGAATTTCCTATTCATAAATTAAGACTTAATTGCAATTGTCTCTTTTTTCTTTTCTTTTCGTGTCATGTAATAAAAAATGGTTTTGATGAAAATCTAGATTTGATTGTTTCTATAAATATTTAATCAACAATCGATTTAGCGAGAAGACTAGTTGGTCAGTCAATGTTCAATATTTTCAATAGATATAACACATCAGTCATATGTTGATACATTTCTTCGAGAATATAGAACGAGTAACAATCGCATAAATTTTATTAAGATTCCTTCATGATTCGATTCTGAATTAATGACAAACATAAGTTATTTCTATTCTTCAATAGTATGTGTTGAAAATTTCACTTTTGTCTACAAACATATCTGCTCCTGTTTCAATTTAAATGATTGAAAATTATCTATGCAGATAAACTGAAGTTTTATTGATAATAGTTTCTACATTTGTTGTAGCTTACGAGTTAGAAACATTTTTGGAATTTATATTTTGGATCAAGATAATTTATAAATAAAGCAAGGCAGTTTTTAAATGTAGATATAAGAACTATTGCAGCCAAAAACGTATTTTGATAAAAATTTCGGTATTAAGTTAATATTTTGTAGGATATGCAGTATTTATGGATAAATATTAGAATTCACGAACTATTGAAGTATTTTCATGAGTTAATAGAAATAAAGCTTTAAAGAAGAAAGATAAAAACGTAGTTATTTCATTATGTAATCAAAATGATCGAGGATTTTATTTGAGTTCATCATCGAGATTTATCGTATCATGGACAATATTCGTAGCACTAGTATATGGAAACCATTTTTCCTCATCATGATAATAAACTGTATCACCAACGACAGCAAATAGTTGAGGACCTGATCCCATAGTTTCATAATATTTTGCATCGGGTAAACCATCACTATATCGATCAAATTCTCTTTTTAAATATTCCCATGTACGTTCAACACCCAATACATCGCACGGTAATTGTGTACGTAAACTGGTAAAAGTAAAGCTGCATGTATTCATTCGATTGGTCATGTTATTATTTATTCGCTTTAATCAATTCATATACTTGAGGAATCGTTTGAGTGTCAATTATACATTGGAAAAAGAACACACGAGACAAGAAAGGAAGTAAAATCATATGGAAAGTAACCAGGAACCCGTCAAAAATGAAAAGGCTTATTGGTATTATCAATCAGAAGCGAATCCATGGTTGAATACGTCAATCAATGATTCAAATAAAATAATATGGACTAAATATCGAGATCTTGAAATAGATCTTATTGAAGAAGCGTATCAAGAAAAAAAAACCTGTGTAATATTAGATCGATATAGTATTAATTTTAAATATTTGATTCAAATAAATCTAAATAATCAAACAAAACAACGACGAGTGAAACGTGAAATAGGTTCTAATCTAATACAATGTCTACGCGAGAATCGCTTTGGGTCAACAGTTGCAATAACATCAACATCTCCTTTTGGTAATGGTGATTCTTGGTGTCCATTTTTAACAGCTTGGCTCAATTCTTCGTCGGGCAAACAAGTCTTTCTTCATTTTCCTAAATGTATCGAAAACTGTGCTCAGGGTATTATAAGAGAAGCTGTTTTACATGATAGCAATAGCAATACAGAAGCAACATATATGGCTGAAACACTTCGTAAAAATTCTGGAAAATCTCGTAGGGAAATAGCTGAACTCTGTATTTATTTTTATACAAAAGACAGTTTTCTATATTACGTTCTAAATAAAGCATTGCGAGAACATGATTCTTCGAAATTCGAAACATTGGGTCCATTGTGCTATCTTATTTGTGATTATTCTCGTCGTTCAAAAGATTATATCGGTACAGTTTATAGAGGAGTACAATTGACCTATGTGGAAATAGAAGCATACAAGCAGCATGTAGGCGAATGGAAAACTTGGCCAGCATATACATCAACTAGTAAAGATCGTCAAATGGCTGAAATGTTTGGAAATACTCTCTTTGTAATTGAAATAACTGATGTTAAACTTTCTGCACCTCGTGCTCAAGATATTGCTCATTTATCCAGTTATCCAGATGAACAAGAAGTACTAATGCCAGCTGGAGTTTCATTTCAAATTCTAAAAATTGAACAAGATGAATCACAAAAATATCTTATTCATGTTAAAGTATAAACAAATGTTTTCATTAAGTTCTTACTGCTGTTTAACTCAAGTAAAATACAACAATTGCTTCAAAGGATACTTGCATCTGTAATAAATAAATTTTGTATTTAATTTTGATTATCTCTTACTTGAATTTCATTGTATTTCATGTAAATAGAAGAAAGTAATGAATGTTTATTGCTGTAAATCATTTTTTTTATCAATTATGGTTTGAAATAGAAATTTTTATCATATTTTATGTAAAGCAAACAATGTTAGAATTATTTTGATATATTCGGTTGATAAATATTGGTTTATAACATAAGTCCTGCGAACTGTTTTGTTTATTAATAATTTTGCTCGACGATAACGATATGAAAAATTAATCAAAAGTATAATCAGCATGATTTTCGACGTCTTCCTCCGTCTTACTAATTATTTCTATCTAAGTAGAGAATTTTTTTCCAAAAACGCCGCTAAACTGAGAAAAAGTGGGCGTGCTTGGATGACGATCGGGGTTTCCGACCATGAACGAAAAACGCCCATTTGTCGTCCTTCTTGACGTTTAAATGAATTCTCATCCAAAATAGCTGTTAGCACAATCCCTGTAGGATTGAAATGTGGAATTCGTTTTCTGGAACCCTTCTATCACGGTCCGTGGCTCGTGCAGCTTTTCTGCCACTCTCTGTAATGATGCATGGAGCCTTTCGGTGGCGGTCTGTGATGGTCTGTATTATGATGTATGCAGTCTCTAGAGACCATCAGAGACTTTGACACAGAAATTAATTAATTAGATGATTGGTTCAAATATCTACCCTATATACATGAACACTGCTTTTAGATCGTGTTTCACAAAATGCACGTAGATGAATACAAAAACAAGCTGGAAAAGTGGTCGTTTTCTTCATACTCTAGAAATCTTATCATCATCCCATCGCAAATAACGACTATTCACAAAAACAATCACTTTCCCATTTTTTGTTTGTATGTTTTTACATGCCCTCTTTGAATGGAAAATGCATTTAAGCGTCAAGAAGGACGACAAATGGACGTTTTTCGTTCACAATCGGAAACCACGATCGTCATTCAAGCACGTCCACTATTTCTTGATTTTTCGTCGTTTTGTGTGCGCTTACAAGCGTTTTGAAATTTTTCTCGACGCAGGCAGATCCAATCTTTGTGAAAACTAACTGATTTCAATTAGAAGAAAAACAGTGAAAAGCGATTACTCATGAATAAACAATACACAGAACTTATGTTACAGTCTAATGCCTATTCTAATCAATCAAACTTTTATATGATAAAGTTTGAAGAAATATATGAATGTTGAATAGTGCTCAAGTTTTAGAAATAATTTATGCTATTTTATATGGAATAAATATGCAATTCAAATTACATGATTAATTTCCAGAAGTAAATTTAAAAAGAATGTGATGCTATTATTACACCCATTCGAGAAGTAGTTCATGTTGTTTTAGTGCTTTGTGACTAGTTTTAAAGATTCTCTTGGCCACTTCGTCATTCAACATTTCTAAACTCCAGAACTGTTAAGTTCAAATGTACCCAAAAGAATGATTCCGATAGTGGGATCCTATCGGATTCGTGTCGGCATCTTGTCGGATATATATATATAGTATGGATTTCATTAAACCGACAAAATTCAATCGGTATTCGAGTGTGGGACCTACAATCGGAGCCCTAGTGTTGGAATCTGCTAAGTTCCAGTGTCGGAATTTAACGGAATCCAACATAAGCATTCGACCCATGTGTTCTGTTAGCACCATATGCTTATTCATTGGTGATTAAGAGCATGTTTTTTTCCCGTCGGATTCGTTATTAGGTTCGTGACCAAGAATCTGATCGGATTTTGTCGACTTGTCGGATTCCATGAGATACGATAGGATTCACTGTCGGATTCAGTCGTTCGTAAAATTTCTTCACTAAAGTTTAGCACATTAAGCTTTTTGATAATGTTATTTTCGTTACAGTATATTTTAATTTAGAAATTTTACTCGAATCATATGCTCATCGGTAAGAATTTTACAAATTAAAACAGCTAAGATTCTCACAATAAGATTTTTCAGTGAGGATACAAGAGTCTTAAGAGGATGAACTGAATATTTTTGAAACCAGAACACATCAATTATTCGCACATCTAACTTCACTCACACGAATATAAATTTGAGATTCAATTCATTTATTTGCATTCAGTATTGTGCAAAACAATCAGTTCATAATTATTTTTAGAGATTGAAATTTATTTCATTCAAAAATATATTCACTCTCATTCAACATACTTTCATATATTAAAGTTTTTCTTAATAAGTTTCTATTAAGCATAACTAGATGTATTTACACTGCTATTTTAATACACTTGATTGAATGATAACTAGTTTTTCTGATATGTAAATGATTAAAATTATTCTGTTCTACTTGAACCGTTAGAATATTCTTATAATACTTCATGCCATGTATTTACATATTCATTAGTCAACTCATATTGAATTGAATTTATGAACGACGTCATGATGCATTCAATTGTGTAATATATGACAATAAAATTTTCTATTAATATCGTAAAAACATTTTTGATTGTTATTGACAGATGTGTCACAATAGGTTTTATAAATTTTTCTTGTTAAGTTAAATATTTCAAAAGAATAATGATAGCAACGTGTGCTATGTGAATCAAATAAATTACGTTAACAACACAAATATTACGATGTATTACTAATTCAAATCTTTGTTTAATATTGAGTACATAGAACCTTGTAGTAGTTGTTACTAAGTAAAACGAGACAAAAATTTTCATCAACTATCAGCCACATTACGTAAAACTACTTTTCCAAAATCTAATTGAAATGATCAAGAAGAAATTAACTCGGTATAAAAAGCTTTATTTCTTTGGAAAGTAAATCGATTAAACTATTGATCAATAAATACACGTTTTTCCTGAAATTCTTTCTCCTGTAGTAGAATATTTGTGAAAGAAAAACTTATATTTTATGAGAAAAAAATAATTGGTTAGAACTTCAATTTAGGATAACAACAATTTTATTTAAATCTGCAATTCATACTGATGTGTAAAATTATTAAGTAAGGTCTATAATCATTTATAATTAGTTTGAGCTCGTGCATTTTTGTCGTCCGTTAATCATGCAAACCATTTCACCCATTATCATAGCGTGATGAGCATATTTCCGTTCTTGATGGATTCATCTTATCATGACATTCCTTTTCCCAACTAAATAAAAATACATAATCACAGCAGATAAAGCATAATAAAAAGAAGGAAAAAAGAAACGATGTTACTTAAGCAAATATCTTTTCTCATATTGATTAAGTATACAATGATAATTTATATTATCATTTCTATATGAAGTTTTTCTTCATTCAGTTACTCATCTTCATCTATGATGATTTTAGGCGAATAAAAATTACGTTTTTTTGTTCAATCAATTATTGCGAAATTTTCATTTCTAAACAAGTCAGTCGCACTACAAAATGAAAATCATTTAATTGAAGTTTTCGTAATATACAAATTATATGCTATTTATCTCAGAAACATTTCAGTTTCGTAAACATGCATAAGAAATGTCTATGATATAGTTTTGTGAAATATTACGAACTTCGAAATATGTAACGGATATAATTTATAAATTTTTTTAAACTTACTAGAAATAATGTCTCGCTAAATTTGCAAACGAAGTTGTTGGTTTCTTTAATTTTATTAACTAAAAAATCATAAAATAGTCAACTATATTTTTATTTAAAAGTGTTTTACATTAGATTAATGTTTACTAGAATCGAATATGTGTAATTCCCTCGATTAGAAACCATAAAGATGTATACATTAATGAATCAAAACTTTCAAGAAAATTTTCTATAAAATTTAGACCAAAAATACGTTGAAGGATGTAATAAATTTTCTCAGAACCACACGTCACGATGCATTGCATGTTAGAATCAAATTTTTATCTTTATCATTTATTAATCAATTTTGTCACATCTATTTCCATATTCATATGTTTCAGAAGAAAACTATACATGAGAATTCATTCAACTCGTAGACATCATACCCAAATTAAAACAAAAGAACATTTTACATTTTCATTCCTGATAAACTTATGCAAAAATCAAAACAATGATTTTTGTTTAGTATTTATTCATCAAATTTTGGTACAATATCAATGAAAAAAAAACTCGCGATAAATAAAATAACATCGATCTTCAACACACAATATTCACAGAAAAAAAAAAGGAAACTTGTTTTTTATTGTGTCATTTTATTTCACCGCACTAGTTCGGTATTGTCGACAAAAAACAAGCTATACAGAGAAAGAAAAACAGAATAACCGGAGCATTGCAAAAACCCGAGCAATAAACATAAGGATGTCCTCTTTAACACGGAAAAGTTGTTTACAGAAAAACGAAAGAAAAACAAACAATCCAGAAAAAAAGCTGGAAGCATAAGTAACTCGATTAAACAAAAGAGATAAGGTCATGTTTTGTTTAATATTTCTATTGTTTAGTTGTTTTGTAATTATCGAGCGTAAAAACCAAAGATATGCTAATGAATAGATTATGCTTTTATATATGACTGCTGAAGAAAAATAATAAGTATTATGATTATCTATCATTTGTTTGATTAGTTGACGATAAGCAAGATCGATGTTTATGTTCGTTTGAAACGACATAATCGTGTGCATTAACTTTTAAACGTCCAATTTTAATATAAACACGACCATGTGGAAGTGTCTAAATAAATATAAAATAAGATCATCATACTAATTTCCATTTAATAAATTCTACCTTTAGCGTATAAGCAACTTGTTCATATGCAGCTAAACGTAAATCTTTTCCATTGACTTCGAGAATTAAATCTCCAGACATAAGTCGACCATCTTTTTCTGCTGAACCACCTTCAATCTAATTCAAAAGAAATAGCATGAAAAATCAAGAAAAGAACACAAAAAAAACTAACAATATGAGATATGAATACGCCAAATCCATGTCGTCTACCGATAATACTAAATCCTAAAAAGAAAAAAAAACTCACAATACAGAATAATTTTCAATAAATTCTATTTTTACCGAGTCCTTTGCCTGATTTTTTGATAAAATCAACTGTTATTACATCAAATTTATCTTCTTCATTGATCATTTCGCGACGTAATATGACCATACGAATAATACTTGTTGTTTGTCGTAATGCTTGCATCGCTTCTTCATGTGTTGCTGAACGTAAGTCAATTGAATTAACCTATTTGATAAAATTTAAAAACAATTTAGAAATTCATAATCATATCTAATGATAAATAACACCTCAAGTATTCGATCACCCACAAGTAAACGACCATCACGTTGTGTAGCACAACCTTCATAAATATCATGAATAATAATCGCTGACTAAAAGAGAAAAAAAAGAAGAACTTATATAGTACGTACATATATATATATTTCAATGTAAGAAAACACATATTGTTAATTTTAGATTAAGAAAATATTCTTTGTATAAATATTTCTTTCTGAAAAATACTACATAGATAAGATTGATCTTTCTTATGTCTAGCAAGGAGATATGCTGAATATCAAGACTAATTGAGGGATTCGTTGAATAAGTTTTTCAATTTAATTTCGTCAGCTATTTGTGTTTATATGTGCAATTGAAGTTATATCGATAGCGGCAATTTGGTCATCGCAATGATAAGCAAGAAAAAATTTCCGTACGGCAAACTTAAGTAGGATGCAATTATTGGTCTTGTTTGAATTTTATTCACATCCTTGTGTAAACTCTTTAGAATTAGGTTTGTTTTGAGCGCTGAAATTTTTCGGTGCCGAATGTTGTTGTCCTTATCATTTCCGTACATAAGTATCTATATTTAGTATTTATCATTCATATATACAGAAACGCAAAATATTAAATTTGATACTATAAAAATGTTTTCCCGATGCCTCTCGCTAAGAAAATTTCGAAATTAATGAAGTTATATTCTCAACAAAAGAAAAACAGAGACGAAGTAATTTACCAATTGTGTGTCGGATCCACCGACAACCGAAAGTCCAAGGCCAAATTCTCCACGATCAATTTCAATTAATGTTTCTTGTCCAACGATGATAGGCCTTGTACGCGGATTATCTAAACCATTGTAGGAAAAAGTTCTTTGCATTTACTAGTAAATAAAAATTGACAAACCTTCTATTCCATTACTAGTAATAACAAGCGGTTCTGATTTAACAGTAACCTGTTGATCCAATAATGGATTTGAATTCGAAAGTGATGAAGAAGAACTTGATGATGACATCATAGGAATATGTGATACAAACGAATCTTTTATTTCAGTACTGTAGTCAGTTGTTTGTTTACTAGCTATTGGTAAAGTAACGTTTGCAATAAGTTGATGATTTCTATCATTATTAACATGTGTTAATGCGTTTGATGAGGATGTCGACAATAAATCATTATGTTGTTTATTGAATAAAGACTTTTTCATATCACAAGCCAGAGAATCAACGAAATTATTATTTACTAATTTATCTATGTTGTCATTGTCCACAATATTCGTTGCTTTTATTTGGTTAAATGAATTCTTATTTTTCATAGGTTCTTTATTATCAAACACATGTTTATTAAGCGGAAAATCGGACTTTGACATTAATCGATCATCATTTTCTTTATGCTCATTGACATGACTTATATCGTGATGTTGAATTGATTTATATGGACTTCTTAAAGCCATGTCATCCATTGCATTAGGATTTCTAGGGGAAAAAATTAAATGAATAGAAAATAAATAAATGAATTATGGTTACCGAAGTATAACAAAATTTAACGTTTCTGATTTAATGGATTTAATTATTGATGTTACGACTGAATGCGCTTTACCCAAAAGAATTTCATCGTCAACCTGAAAAGAGACCAGTTTTTGACTTATTTAAAAGTATATGAAATACACATGAATATATTCATCAAAATAAAAACAAAGTACTTACTTGAAGTAATTGATCACCTAATTTTAGACGATTATCACGACTAACTAATGAATCTAGTTGAATATCACAAACAAAAACAGCTAATTTATTGGGATCCCGATGTCCAATAAGAGAAAGACCAAGTGGTTCATTGATTTCTGATGAATTTCTTTTAATATCAATCAATAAGACTTCTCCGTTCAAATGTTCATATTGTTTAATTATTTGATTGTCTTCAATAGGTGGTGGTAGATGAGTACTAGGACTTGATGCATCAAATAAGCTTTGTACTATAAAATAAATGGGTGATTGTGCAGAACGTATAATTTCAACAGCATGATCATGTGTTGCATCTCGAAGATTATATCCATTGACTTCAAGAATACGATCACCAGTTTTTAATGTACTGTTACGTCCAGCTATAGAATCAGGTATGACATGTTTAACAAATATACCTGATATGCATGATTCAATAGTATTGCCAGGACCAGAAAAATCTAATTTACCACCGACAATACTTATGCCTAGATTTTTAATTTGTTCATCACGATACAGAATAACAGTACGAGGTGCTCCCCATAAAGTTGAGCATAAACTTTCACTATCAATAAGAATTGGAGAATCCTTATCATCATCATCAATTAAATTAGCTTTTGATTGATTTGCTTCGGTGTCAGAATCAAGATTTCTAAAATATGCTTAACTATAGAAGAAAAAGATTTCGTTTTTATTATTATTTTACTCGAGAGGTATTAATTGTGAATCAAGTATTTGATCTTTAAATTGTTTGACTTCTTCGCCAACAATGTAAATGATACTAAATAGAATAGAAAATATAGTGAAAAGAAATAGGCTTCATTGCTATAAATATACCTAATATCTGACCCAATCAATGAAGCACGTCGAATGATGGCACGTGCTTGTGCATTGCTAATTTTTTTCATATTTTCATTATTAATCGACAATATAAAATCTCCTGGTTGTAAATAAATATTACTCGATGTTAAATTTATGGAACGTACGTAACATCCATTAACACCATCATCAACAGAAGCATCAAGAACCAAACCTAAATAAGATAAAAGTTAATTGGTTTCTATTCTTTTTTTCTCTTCGTATTTCATTACCAAGTTCATCAAAATTATGTTTTATTAATATTTCACGTTCTAGATCAATTGGTATTTGTATAACTTCATGATTGAGTAGTGTAATAACGCGTCCAGAAGATTGAGAACTAGTTGACAGTGCTGGTGATGCCATGCGAGATGATTGTCGTGATAAAGAAGAGCGTTTAGATTGTTCAGTTGTGGGTATTGTATTATTATTATTATTATTATTATTATTATTATTATTATTATTATTATTATCACTCAATAGTTCATCTTGTTGTTTCATGTCGTTGATTTCATATACATTATCATTCAGAAGAGGTTTTGAATGAGTATTATTTTTTACCGAATGACGATGATTTGTTGTCGATGAATGAATTAAATTATTGCTATCGTCTGTACTCAAATCAGGCTAAAAATGAAAATAAATCGGTTACTTGCTTCTTTTATTGATAGTATAGAAAGTGCTTTAGTAAAGTAGAAGGTCAACATATTGATAATATCACCAACTAATCTATGTCGTCGAAGTAAATGAATGAAAACTGTCTAGAGCTCAATATGTAAATCATAATTAACTTGAATGCAAACAGACGCACTCCAGGGGGATAAAAAAAGAATTATACGTTTGTATAATTAGGCTAACGATCTTTTTTTCCATGTATTATTGAAATTTGGCTTTTCCTCGTTGTCTTATTGGTAGATAATGTTTTGTTAGTATACTAAAGAATAACGATGCGAAACTATGCATGAAATACTTGCGTGTAAGACAGAAGCGTAGGCGTAAAACAGACGCATGATATGATAGAGAAAAGATTGAGTTAGTAACATAATGAAAAACAACATAACTAATGGTTTCAATCAGCTTGATGGTGTATTACTAACAAAATGATGCGCAGCAGATCATTCTTGTTCTTCAAGTCTATTTTTAATATTTTTCTATCTTAATATTATAACATAGGAACATCTTATTTGAAAAATCACAAAGAGAAAATAATGGATAAATAAATATATAATATTTTTTACCAATGCTTCCTTTCTAAAAATATTATAACTGATATAAATTGGTGTTTTGTTCTCTATCAATATATATATATATATATATGTACTTGTTTTTAGTTTTATATTTACATATCGCATTTAGAATAGTTTATCAACTAATAATGAATAATGAAAAACAAGTTCAGTATGCAAGGAAAACGGAAATATCTAATAAATTAAAATCCATTTGTTTTATCGGCAAGCTCTACACTTGAATACCAAGGAAATTATGTTTTGCCGTGCTTTTTTTTAATTTTAATTTTAGTATCCATTCTCAAGAGACTTCTTATTCTTGTGTTTCTTTATCTACCGATCTATCTACTATTTATGTGTTAGCTTTCATCACAATTATTAGTATTTCCTTTAGGACAATTACGATAATCAAACTGTAGTTGTCGATATATATGTATATTGTACGTTATCATATTCGCCCGGTTTTATTCCTTTAAGCAATGACTGTTGTTTGTTTAAACGAAGAAGCCGTAAGAAAAAAATCGCTAATCTACTCACTTCATTAAAACATGACAGCGAGTCAAATTTGTTCACCATTAATCGTTTTGAATGTTTTTGTTGATTTTGCTTTTCGTAGTATTTCGTGGTATCATTTGAATGTCTTGATCGAGACGAACGTTTTGTTGGTGTATTTATACCAGTATTAGTTGTTGTAGTAGTTGTTGTTTGTGATGCATTGGATTGACGATTAAATTTAGATAATGAAAATGTAGATAGATTACGTAAACGTTCATTTAATGGATAAGAACTTGAGCGTGATGTAAGGAGAAGATGGTCGAATTCAAAATGAGTAAATTCGGGTAAATTGACATAATGATTTGATGGTAATGAATTTATGTCTAATTTAGTGTTTAGTTTATCATCACTTTCAGATTTTAATTCAGTGGTTTTAAAGGATAAAGTTTTTTTTGAATTTTTTTCACGCCAAGCATCGGTGTGTATTGACTTTTTAGGTTTTTCTTGTATGTTTTCTTTATGTAGTAAAGTTTCAACATATTCATATCTACTAAGAATAGCCGGTGCCGATAAAGTAATACCAGGCGATACAGCTGGTTTAGTATTTATTGAACGATGACTGGAAGCAGAACGCTAAAATTAACACGAAAAGCTTTAATACTTGAATGTTTTCTGTCAGAGTCGATCTACGAAAGTTTTTCTCGAATTTTTCTTCAGATTTTTAATTAATTTTATTTAATAGTATTTTAAGATCTGCATCCCTATGGAGTTTCTTTTAGAAAAATACTTTTGTTTATTGATTATTTCTACTATTACAGAATTTATATTACGAATAAAAATAGTCTTTTTTCAAATCACAATATTAATCGCAATAAAAGCACCAGAGTCAAAAGTAACTTTAATTAAAATACAGAAATAGTAACACTCACAGAAAGACAAACAATATATTTCATTGCAAATTTATATAATCAATGTAGCTTAATGACAATAATTAATTGCAAAAGATTTTATCAGTTTTTTCCATTATCATAAAAATAAATAATTGATTAGTCACGAAAGCTGATGAATATATCTTAACTTAGCAGCGAATAATTATCGATTTTTTCTTTACTATTATATGTTTCTCCAAATAAAACTAGAATTCGTTTTTGAACGATGTTTCTACTGAAAGCAACAACAGACAGTTGTTCAAATAATATAGATTGCCAATAATCTTTCTATCGTCTTATGATTCGATATTTGATAGGAAGAAGAAAAAAATATATACATATAAGATCAAGTACGTTATTCAATACGAACCAGAAAACATCTGTCGTAAATAGCTAAAGGCTTCAACATCGTCTATGACAAGGAATCATCTCAAGTTAAGTTTTGTTTATGAGATAAATCAATACTCTGCCACAAGAGTAAGCCAAGTACTCAAACAACAAATTAAGAAAGACAATCCTTATCGGATACGAACTACTTTCGAAATTTCGATAGACAAATAAATATCTTCTGATAATTATTTATGATATATTAATTCGATAAAAGAAAATTTAATAAATTAATTGAATGATCAAATTTTAATTCTACCAACTATTTTAGTTATTGCTATGGTTTTTATTCATTTTCAATGTAAATTTGACTATTCAATATAAAATTAGTACATGAAGACATATTAATATTGGATACTGTCATACCTTATGATTATTCATTATTTCTGCTGTTGTTTTACTTTTACTAATACGTGATAAACGCTGATTAGTTTTGACATCTTGATCACTATCGGTTATTATTTTATCGTCATTATCGTTTTTAAATTTTGGATATGGTAATGGTTTTGATAGACTGAGTTTAACTGGACCTTTTGGCGTTGACTTTAATATTTTGATAACATCATCTAAATTCATATTTTCAAATGTTATATCATTAACAGCTACTAAACGATCACCAGGAATAAGTCTTCCATCTAATTGTGCTACACCACCTGCTACTAATGATCGTATAACAATAACAGGTGAATAACCTGGATTCGATGGATCTTGATAATCAAGTACGGAAAAGCCAAGACCGTGATCACCTTTATTTAATTCAATATTTAAAACTGATGCTGACCATAAAGCTAAATTTGAAATAATTTCTAACGAACGAGTTTTGGTCGTTCGTAGAAATGAACTATTTGCTGTATCTAATGTTCCCATACTTTTTGCTTTAACAACTATTTCAGTTGATTTACAAAATGATATTGAGCGAGAACGATTCGCATTCGGCTTTAAATTTGTCTCACTAGATTGTTTCATCTGACGACGAGCACACACAAGTTTTAGGTCGTTTTTAACTCGTTTAAGAATTTCAATAACATTAAGATGATTTTTTCCATATAAAACTTGATTATTTATCTTAAATGTTTAAGAAGAAAAAAGATTAAATATTTGATAAAAATAACACTGTATAATTTTTCTTTTACTTCCAAAAGTTCATCACCAGATATTAAGGTTCCTTCAATTCCAATAATCCCTTCGGGTAATAAAGTTCGAATATAATGATGTGCTCCAATTTTTTCACCATTTTCAACATCAACTGTGCCTTCAAGTGTTATTCCAAGACTACCGTTATCAGGTTTATAAATATCAATAATAAAAATGTCATAATTATTTCCTAAAATTTTTATCCATCTGTCGCGTATTTGTTCGTGTATATTTGATTTATTTTGAAATTCAAGTTTTTCTTCAATTTGATTTGACGATTCAAGAGCTAAATATATGTGAAAAGAGAAATATTTATTTTTAAAATATAAAAAAAAATAAATATTATTTACAAATCATTTCTTTTATTTTTTCATACTTAAGACCATCGAGATAACGTCGAATTTTAAGACGCACAGATGAATGTGTATTTTGTAATAAATAAAGTGCTTGAACGTTAGAAAATCCATTAAGTGATTGATCGTTTACTTCAATTATTTGATCACCTATTGCTAAACGACCATCACGGAAACATGCACTGCCTTCAGCTATATCACGAATAAATATACCAGCGATAGCATCTATTAAAACAAAACGATAAAGAAACTTTCAAAGTGAATGATATCCGTTATTCATCTCATTCAAATCCATCATTAACATGTTTACAGTAAAAATACTCGGTTGTAATAGAGATAGATGATCAGAACGTTAGATTGATTAGTTCCATATGGAGTTATACTCTTGTAAACAATATCATCTTTTTAATGAATCGAATTATGCATAAATATTGACAAAGTGATAATTTTCTATGGATAATGCATTGTAGAAATTATCAATGCCGGTGGCAGTCTTGTGTAGATATTAATCAATTGACCTTTGGAATATGTTAAAAATGGAAATACCTCGGTACTTATCAATTTTGACATTAGCGAGACAAATCTGAATAGAGAATTTTCATATAAAACCTTGTTATGTACGAACTGATGTACTTGAAAGAAATCATGAAGAATCCTTAAATTAAGTCAGTTACATAGTTATCTTTTTCATAGCTTATTAAACATTTTAATAGCATCTAAATACTATGACTCTAGAAAGAAAACCTATCAAAGTGTTATTCGGTCAATTTATTTATATTAATCTATTCGATATTTTAAGCCTAAAATAATCTTTCATTATTTTTCCAATATAAATACTCAATCCATGAAAAATGCATATTAATATTGTAAGAGAATTTTTTTCTAACTCAAGTACGCAAGACAAGCGTGCGATTTAATCGAATTCTTTTTGATAATCTAAGCTAGAATTTACTTATATTTTCCAAAAAACAAAACTGTTACTAATCTTAGTTCTAATTAAAATAACAAATCTATATTATCTACCATCATTTGTTGAATCAGGACTGACGTATCCAGCAACAGTGATACCTAAACCATCATCGCCTTTTTCAAGCGTAACATCCAATATTTCTGTTCCATCTTCATATTGACACTAAAACATATTGATGCAATCAAATAACAGTATGTATATATATATATATATATTTTTTTTTTTGAAGAAAAAGGCAAACGAATAGATAGTTATCTAGTCATTGCTTTCTAGCTTAAGAACTCAAAGAAAGAAAGAAAGAAAGAAAGAAAAAAAGCGAAAAATTCCCATGATTAACAGCCGACAATCGACTCGCGCTGTCGTTATCTTTTTAATGCAATCGAGGACATAGAAAAACACATATTTGCCATATTAATGCTTATTTCTTTTTTTTCTCTCTCTCCCACTCGAATTTTCCATAATATTTTGACTACTGAAGCAACCTGTCATGCTTGTGTTCTATGTAAAGTCTCTGGAATCAAGAATGATGAAGGGTGAAAAGACGACAGTGCCCAAGAGATTGGGAAAATGAATGAAGAAAAACGGAAAGAAGAATAAATACGAAAAAAACAAAAACAAAAACAAAATATATATATATATATATGTATATATTTATATAAACTATTCTGAGAGAATAGCACGATATGAGAACGCTTTCATGTTATTGATAATTAATGTTGGTTTTTTAAAATAATATCAATATAAATAAAAAAGAAAGTGAACAAACAAAATAACAAACCTGATTAAGAAGATTATTAAGAATTTTTTCTAAACTATGATTGCTTTCAAGTAAACGTTCAGTACGAAGAAGAATTTTATTTTGTGAATTATTGATAATTCCCTCATTGCCATTAATCATCGATGATAAAGAGTTTCTGGTTCGAATAGAGTTTTCTGATATTAAAGAAGGACTTTCTGATATTGCTGCTGCAGTATTTATTGCTGCCGTTGATTCATGTATGCTTCGTGCAACAACCAGACGAACTTGCTCAGACGATTGTCGAAGTATACCAGCTACTTGTTCCGAATTCATACCACGTACATAGACATGATTTATTTGAAATAAATGATCACCCGTATGTATACGACCATCCTAGATAATAATAGACAAAACAAAAAGAAAACAGTAACGTATATTAAGAATTCTTTGACATATAGCTCATAAGATTTGCTAGTGTGTAAAAGCAAAAGACTGCTTGTTTTTCTCATTTTTGCCATTTTCCCTTCATCGTTTTTCTGTTCTTTTCCCAGAAAGATATATACATACTACTAGCTATCATTCATTAGGCAAATTTATTTTCTTTCTGTTTTCTTTTCTCCTCTATGTTTTTTTGGTTCTCTCTGTTGTCTTTTGTTCCATCGATTTGAAAAGCAGTTGGATGCATCGGAAAGAGAACTTACAAAAATATACAATAATAAAATCTCTCATAGATATTACCTTATCGGCAATCGAACCAGGTATGATTGCTTTGACAACTACACCTGTTGATTGATTACCACTAATGCCAAAGCCAAGTCCGGATCCGTCGTTGATTAAATCGACCACTTCAATTTGTGTCCACAATGTATTTAGCTAAATGAAAATATAAACATATATTTTACTTATTTTGATATGCATATGTATATCAACCGTTATCTTACCACCATGTCGACGTTAACGAGCGCCGACAATATCCGAATACAGCTGTGTCCATTATTATTCGACTTTGACACAGCCGCATGAGAATAAGCTATAGTACAAGTTTCTATAATAACGACAAGTTCAATTGATACTTGTCCTGAATTAACGAGTCGTTGATGAGCGCAATTAGCAAGTGTCAAGTCGTGTGAATTGAACTAAACAGCGCTTACATATACAATTTGATCGGTTCTATATAGTTGACCATTTCTAAAAGAATAGAAGATAGATTATATATATATATATATATATACATGTAAGCGTAAACACATCGTCAGATGCAACCTTGGCTTCTTCCATAAAATCCTCGATGTGGCACCAAGAGGAAAAGACGAAGGAAAAAAGAAAGAAGAACGATGCTCTATCATTGCATTCTACCAATAATCTAATTTTCATGACAAAATATCCTTCGTATGCACACAAACCGATTTGTCTTTCGTCACTGTTATTAGTATTTGGAATAAATGCTAAAATAACAAAGTTCCTATGTATTCATAACTTTAATAATCATTGAAAATAATATCTCTAGTTTTACATGCAATGATAATAAATAATCCTAACTTAGTCTACAACAAGGATTTTCTTGTTCTTTAACTCTCTATTTATCTATCTCTTTACGTCTTTATATAGAATAAAATAAACCGAACAAGGTATAGTAGCAATTTTTCTACTTCCTTTTCATGATAATCATGATCTATTTTTTTCTTCTTTTTTATTTTTATCCAATCGCTTTATCCTTTATGACAATACTTGATGGTCTCTCGAGATTTACACAAGACGATTGATTCTTTCTTCTTCGTTTTTTTAACACACAAAACTATATTGTCGATTTTCTCTGACATTGTTTTGTAAATGCCACTAAGTTCTTCCACATTTACAAATATTCTTATTTTGCTACATTATTTGTTCTGTCTTTTTTTGCCGCTAACTTGTCAAGATAGACTTCTTCTCTCTTTCGATTATATGTACGTGTAAAGAACTGTCAAAAATTGGCACAACATAAGTGTTAGACAAGTAACTAATAAGAAAATAATGGTTGTAAAAGATGCGCATACTACAGCGTACTACAAGAACCAAAATTGACTTGCTGATCGCGAGAATAATTATTATTTGTAAACGATCTCGTTTTTTGCTCTATTCTACACATATTTCTGTTTACAGAGAAGAATAGAATATATCTACTTATTATCATTGAAGGCCATTAAAAATTACCAGTAAACAATACTGCAAATTACATCAAGATTCTTGTAATCAGCAATGAAAAATAACTTACACGTCACCAAGGCTATTTTATTGAATATTTTCAAATAAAATAATTTTATGCATATTGAATAAATGATATTATTATGATAAGTTAAAAGAATATTAATTTCTATGGAATTATTTAGTATATTTTAACTTAGAATCATGCCTCGAACGACATTTCCATTCGATAAACGATCATTATTGTCAATAGTTAAGAAAAAGAACTAAAACCACATAGAATATTCTTATTGCTAACAATGATGTTTTTCTATTATTATTAAATAATAAATGAAATTTAATAGACAACTGAACTATTTTCTATAGAGTAATGTTTTCTATTCTTCAAATTAATGCGGTACACCGTCAACTATTGATTAAATTCTTTAATAAAATATATATGAATTGTATCAGTACGCTTGAACTTGACTTTTACTATAACTGTTTTAATAGATCTCTTAATATGATACTGCCTTCTATATATGAAATAGAGCTGTTTTTATTTCGAACTGTATCATATTTCTTACCACGTAATTGAGCCTTGATAGTTGATATAGAAAAGAAAAGGAATAAGTCATGAAGAAATTTTTATTTTTATAGGACATAACGAATGAGATACCAATTATGACAAGTTCTTTAGAGAAAAAGAAATGACAGCCGATTTTGTTTACGATTCGATCGTTCAGAATCTTTTTATTGGACAAAAGAAAATAGCTAATGAATAAAAAGCGCTACCATCACCAAAACCTATACAGACTGATTTCTAAATTGAAGAAGAATACTTGAATTCCAATGGCTTTCAAGACAATTTGGGAATGGATTTTAAGCAATGGATGGTCATCACTAATCAATAAAAATATTGCTATCAAGTATTTCAATAATAATCATTCAGAATCAATGAGAATCTTAACTCATTTGGAAATATCAATGCTTACAAATGAAGTAAATGAATTCATGTACATTTATCTAAGATTATTTTTCGATTCTAGGTTATTAAGCAAATTTTTAATTTTAATATTCATGAACAATTGATTATAATTGATAGCGAAGAAACATTATTAACTATTCCATTTATATTAGGGTAGAATCAAATGTTCTAACAAATAGTTCTAAAAGAATTTTCTTTATTAGAATACTTCAAACGAACAATTCTTTTTTTATATGTGATTCTAATTGGTCTGAAAATATGCTAAGAAATTATATTATCGAACTTAAACCATCATTGTTTATTCGTCAACGGCAAACTAAAGTAAACTATTTTGTTTTTGGAAATCATTATGACGTATATTTTATGACATAATTTAGGCTAAAATTTATGATAAAATAATCGAGCCTATTACTTTATTATCGATTGTTTTATTTGACGAACAAATTGATTTTTATAAACTTAATAGTGAATGTTATTATAAAGATATTGCTTATGTAGTTACTTCATCAGGTAAAGTTGATTTTCAACAGAAATTTGAACTATATTATAATATACGAAATCTTGTTTCTTGTCTTAAGAAAGAATAAATACATTTTTATCAACTTTTTCTAGAAGAATTTTCTTTTGAAAGAATTACAATTTTCTTTACGACATTTCTTTTTCTAGGTAAACCATTAGCTATACTGCGTATTTGTATTGAATAGGGTCTTAGATAAAGTTTTAATTTCGAAATTTATAACATAGATTTACAAGATTACATATGATTTCAACTGAAAAAGTTTATCTTCAATATTTTAACATTGATTGAAAGAAAATTTTGTATGTACTAAATTAGCATACTCATGATTGTTATCACATAGAGAATCCCACTGAGATTATTTATAAGAAATGAACAGATAAAAATTTTGAATATTGTCTCTATAGAAAGTCATTGAAAAGTAGTCATGCAATGTTCGTTTGACTAGTTATCCATGCTAATTAAATTTCTAGCATCAAGATTGTTATTGACAATATAATATCGAAAATAAGTTAATTTTTGAAAAACTATTTTCATATTTTACTTCACATGACATGGAGTAGAAAAACGAATGATGCCATAAAAAAATGTTGCTTTCACATGTGAAATCCAGAGTTTTTTCAAAAACTCGAATATCCAAATAGATTATGTCCGTAGGCTCGTATGTTAAACTAACCAAAATCAGAATAATCAACTAATGAAATTCAAAAGAAATAGATTTTCTAAATTTATTTAAAAAAAACATCTTCTATAAACAATTTTTACACAACATCTATGAACTATTTCGATCTGATGCTTTAGAGTGATATTGTCGACGCATTATTTAAGTATGTTCTGAGAGGTGATAAAGACTTAAAATTAAACGAAATCTATGATTTATTGTAAATAGAAATTGAATATAATGCAATCTAATTCGTATTTAAAATGAAACGTTTGTTCCTTATAGGTTCAACAGGTATTCCAAAATTGATATTTGTTTCTCATGCATGTATTCTACCAAATTTGGATCAATTAAAGTATGTCGATTAGGTTAGATCAAGGGGGAAAAAACTGTTTTCTTGATTTCTTTGATTTCTCCTGATTTCTAGTGATTTCTGATGATTTCCTGCGATGGAAATCAGTTTTATATGTAAAAGTCGCATTGCCGAAAGTCGTTGAAAATGTTTATAAATGAATAAAAAGTCGATGAGAAATTGATGGAATTTAAGGATAGTCACCAAATTTGGCGTTCCTCATAGAAAATCAGAAAAATCGCCAGAAATCACTAGAAATCAACATGTTCTTTTTTAATGTATATTTGGAGAATGTTTGTAATATGAAATGATTTCTAGTGATTTTCAGTGATTTCTAAATGACTTCTCATATTTTTCTAACAGTCAAAATCGATTTTCAGACTTTCTTTTCGTCCGACCGCCTTTTAATGATTTTAAGTGATTTCTGGCACAATAAATCATTTTTTTCCCCTTGGATTAGATAAATGTTGTGACTACATATAATTATTTACAGATCAATTTTTAATGTAACATCCAATGATTGTTTATTTCGTTCAACACCTTTAACATTTGATCCATCCTTAGTTGATATATTTCTTGCGATTCATTGTGGTGCGTCTCTTTGCATTTTATCAAAAGAAGTACGTCAAAATCCGATCTTGATATCATCAATATTCAATAAAAGTCATTGTACAATAGCTCAAGTATTCATTATCGTGGCCTTTAATTTCGTTCTTTTGATTGATATCAATTCGTTTTAGATGACACCCAGTTTTTTTCGTCAAATAAACACACATTGTAATATGGTGCAATTGAAAACACTGATACTCGGGGGTGAAAAGTTTCCAGATCTATCAAATTTAACTATTCAACAAATGATTCGACAAAAGAAACGTGTCGTAAATATTTATGGTTTGACTGAAATGTCTTGTTGGGCATCTTATTACATACTGAACGAAGATGATCTTAAGTAAAATTTTCTTCCTGTTTGTTTGAAAAGAAAAATGTCTAGTGTATAATCTATATTATAGAAGCAACAATGGCATTCCATTGGGGAAAGCATTGAATGAGACATCGTTAACATTAAAGTCATATATTGACAATCAATCACAAACTGATTATTTTCAATTGGTATTAGGTACGGTTTCGTTTATTTTTCTAAAAAATAGAACTTTATCAATATTTTTCAATAGTATAGAGAGTCAAACACGTTGGACACAGATCGAAACGTTATCATCAGTAAAAAAATTCATATTTGAAACCGATGATCTTGTTTATTTTAATCATCAAAATGATCAAATGTTTTATGTTGGTAGACGAACATTGACACAAAAAAGATTCGGTGTTATGATTAATCTTGAATATATAGAACAAGTGAGATCAATGAAGAGAGCACATCGTGACTTATGACATTTGCTTTAGAAAAAGAGATAAAGTCGAGTTTGAAAAATGAATCGAGATATCTTCTATTTGACAGACGTTAATTTTAAAAATAAGGGTAATACTCATTTTGACCGATTCTGTTTTCTCGAAGTCTACATTTTACTCATTTTCAGTCACTACCCTAAATGATTAGAGGTATTCTTAGTTAACATAGCTTGTAATAGTTATAAGTAAAATCTCATTGATGAATTTTCTTTTAAGGTTCTAGTATTTTGTTTTATCAAAATTCACATTGATTAGTTTCAATCAAACGATAATATTCATCAAAATACTATTTTCGAAACATTATTGTTTTGAATCTTTTGAAACAAACGAGTAATAGCTGTTCAATACCGCTTCAAATGGACCATAGCGTTTTCATTTCTAATAACTATTTTCAATTAGAATTAATTAATTATCTTTAAGTGGTTGAAAAATGAATAAATATTTTCTGCAAAGCCCATGTCGACTAATCCAACGACGAATTCTATCGGATCCTATAACATTCTACTAACTGAGGAAATTCAATTGTATTCTGGATTGCGGAAATTATGGACGGATCCGACGGGAGAATTTTAAACAATAATCAAAATTCTATTTAATGCAAAAAAACTTTTTAGAGGTTGACTATAGCAGACTTCTTTGGCGTATCGGATCCCATAGTAGGATACGATCGGATATGTGTCGGATTCCGATTATATGGATCTGAATCTCGGTCCGAAATGTGGAATTTGTCGACTCTCGTGGGTTTTCATATAAGATCCGAGGTAACCCGTTTTCAGGTCCTATTGGATCCAGTTGTAGGAATGAACGACCTGGGAGGCTTTCATATCATTCGATAATATCTTTATTTTCTGATGTCAGAACCGAATTACTTAGCCCTTATATATGCACAATCAAGAAGAAAAACTCATTCTGAGTCATTCGAATAGCTATGGATGTTAAAATAACGTGTCTCCCTTTGTACTTAACGCTTCTTATCATTTTTTTTCTGAATCGTTCGATATTAGATGATATCTTTGCATGAAGCATTGAAATAAAAGTATATTTGCTAGGATTGCAGATCGATAATAATGGTTGAAATATATAATATTCTTTCTATTCGATGTATTCTTTTTACTTGGACAAAAGCAATAATACACTAGCCTCATTTTATAAGAAAAAAATGCCCATTAATTCAAATACAAAACAAACCGTCTTGTCTTAGATTGCAAATCAATCAAATTTACTCAATGCATGTGTTTGTTTCACTTTAAATGAAGACGAAAATCTATTAATACTTCTATGCAAATTTAAAAATGAAAATCAAATTAGTGAACTTAATTCGTATCTTAAATCAAATTTATTATATCATTTTATACCAAATATAATTATTCCATTGGAATCTTCGATTCCATTGAATATCAATGGAAAAATTGATCGTAAACAAATATATACGCTCTATTTAAGTATAATAAAAAATTCTTCAAAGAATACTTTAATTAGTATGTGGCAGGTCAGAAAAAGAAAAGACTGTTCATTTTTATTTCTATAATCTATTTTTGTTTTCAGAATCTTGTCAATAGCATTCCTGATATTAGTTCAAATTTTATTTTGAATGGTGGAAATTCATTATTAGCTTTAACATTCATAGAACAAATCAAACCGTTTTATTCATCGATCGATCCAAATTATTTATTCGATCTTATTTTACATAAAACATTTGGAGATTTAATAGACTATGTAAATAATCTTCAGCAAGGGCGCCACCACGACCAACAGGAGCAACAACAACAACAACAACAACAGAAAACTATAGAATATGCTACATCTAATTTATCTGCGACAACAGTAATAAACTCAAATTCGAATCATATTTGGTCAATTCAAAGATGTTCAAAAATATTTCTTCATAATAAAGATCATTTAATGTATGAGTATTTTTCGTTTCCGCAAGAATCAACATCGTCAACCAAACAATTGACACTACATTGGAAATATTCAATGAACAAATGTATTGATGCATCTCCATTAGTTATTCTAGTCGATGACGTTCGACAATATGTTATTATTGGATCACATGCTGGTTTGATTAATTGTTATCAAATTGATAGTGGACAGTTTGTTTGGTCATTTCAGACTAATGATAGAATTGAAGCAACTGGAACAATTTCAAGAAATGGACAATTTTTTCTTGTTGGTAAATATTTTCGATTGTCATTTTTACGACATTTAAAAGTCGAAATAAATTTAGGTGATTATAGTGGAATTCTATATATAATTGAATGCTCAAATGGAAAGCTTTATTCCTCATATCAATGTCAAGGTTTAATTAAAACAATTCCGTGTATTCATCGATCGGTTGATATGATTTATCTTGGTGCTCATGATCAATTTATTCATGGAATTCATCTTCAAGTATGATTTTTATTACAGAGATTTTCAGTTCCATTTTTTTTTTGTTCAGGAAATATCTTCAAAATGTATTTGGAAATATAAACTAGAAAGTAGTTGCGCGTCATCACCACAATTATCTGCAGATAATTGTCGACTTTACGTTGCTTCTTTAGGTGGAGATGTATTTGCATTTCAATCGGATGATGGAAAATTATTATGGAAACAACCATTGGATAAAGCCATATTTTCTACAATAGCTATATGGAATGAGAAATTTTTGTTAGTTGGATGTGTTGATCAGACATTATATTGCTTAGATAGTCGCAATGGGCAAAAGGTAAACTTTATGAAACTAAATCTAAAATTACTGTTGAATTTTACAGCGCTAAATTGTTGTATCAATACAGTATCACAGATCGTAAGAAAATAGCGTTCATAGAACCTAATTCGAATGAATAATATTGATGTCAAACATGATTTTGTTTCACTAGAGAGAAGAATAAAGTACCTAGTAGCAAACGAAGTTATTTAGTGAGGATTAGTGCTCTATTCATTACGAAAACAACGACGACGACAACGATGAAAATATCTATCATACTAATGTTATCATTAATATATCTTTACAAATTATCTTCATCTGATTTACAATGAGCCTCTCATAATTATGTACGAGTAGAAAGGATTCAAATTTTTTTAAACTTCTCAGAGCCAAGTTAATTAGAAATGCTCGAATAATAATCGAAGTACTTAATTCAAGATCTATTCATAAAAAGTAAAAAATGATTTCAACGCTGCCATTGAATATTTACTACAGAATGTTTGAATGAATCCATAACAGCATACGTCTCTTTTATCTATATGCTACTATAATATACAAATCCGATGATATTATGATTACTGAGAAAAGATGAAGAATTCTAGATCCATCAATAGTAAAATTAATCTTAGTACTGAAAGAATTTTTATATGTAGGTCATTAAGAATATGAATTAATATTATGATCAATTGTTTTTCTAGAAATGGACATTTTCCACACATGGTCCAATATTTTCTTCACCTTGTCTCTTCAATAATACTGTTTATATCGGTTGTCATGATCGGTATCTCTATGCAATTGATCTTTCTACGGAACAAAAAGGTATTTTAAAATGGAAATGTTTATTTTCCTCGATGATTTATGGATCACCTTTTGTCTATGATAATGGTCGAATGGTTATTGTTGGTTCAACAGATGGTTGCTTACGTATATTAAATACTCAATCAGGTGAAATAGTTTGTGAAACAAAAGTTGATGGCAATGGTTTATTTTCTTCGCCTGTTGTTTATCTGAATTTTATTTTGGTTGGTTCACGTGATGATTATTTGTATTGTTATAAACTATTATCATGACTGTTGTTGTTATTATTTTTTTTTCTGTATGTCTTCTTCTCTCATATCATAAAACATTCTAACAATCAAGATCGATAGAAACATACATGTGCATAAAATATATTTTATCGAAAGTATCAATAAGTTAAATTTATGAGAAACCAATCGTAGAACAGACTAAATTTAATTCAAAAATTTTCAATTATCCCTTATTGAAAACATTCAATTATAAGTATTAAAAAGAGATGGAGAATTTTCAGCTGCGAAAAGTTGTGTATTTGACTTTTACAAAGAACTCTTCGTCTCAATTCTCAACAGCCAACATGATGATGCACATTATTCATTCCTACGACAGAATCAAATATGCTCATCTAGATGAGAAGCTTCAATCTTCCGAAACACTTAAAAGTCTTTGGTACGATGAACGAATATTAACGGAAATGATTTAAATCAAATTTTAAGTCATTTAGATGTGTCGAACATAGTCACGGACGCATGCTATATACACTCAGATAACAAATTCGCTAGACTTCGAAAGAAAAAAAATTCTAAACACGTTTTTGATTGATTGAAGCAATGCATGAAAATTGATTGTATACTCAAAAAATACTTCATTGTTTGAAAATTCTACCGAATGGCGTATACTTCGAAGAGACGTTTTTAATGCTTAAGAAAAGCATGTAGTTATATTCAATAGGAGATGAGTTGCATAGTAGACAACATTCTTTGCTGTATAGATTCATCATAACACTATTTAGTATACTGTTGTAAATTACGAGCAACTATTTGTTACAATTCAAATATACACGAAATGCAAATACTACAATTGCCTGAGAAAGGTTAAATTTTTCTTTTATAGTTATGTTACACTTGAAATTCTCCGTCTCTTGACATACCGATGACAAGTTTGCCTGATTTTAACCAAGCTGAAAATGACATTCACATGTGACCCAATTCATTATAATAAAAGATTTTCAGTCATTTTCGTCTCTCAATTCACGATATTAACAAGAGACTTCGAGCTAGAGCATTCTCACATTTCAAAATATTTATTACTATGATGAATTTATTGATCATTTACAACTATTGTTGTATTTTAATTCGCTGCGAACAAAGACAACAGTTACGTATACGAAATTGTCTTTTGTAAACATGATTTTCTAATCAAATAATAAATTTAGTGCTGAAGTTTATTCATGTTCTGGTCTGAATATTTGTCGGAAATATTTTATTTTTCGTAAAATCAGATTTGAATTTAAAAGATCAAGATTGAGCTTTTCAATAAATGAAAAAAAAACCTGATCTTATTTTTTCTAGATAAATTAAATTGGTTCATTGATTATTACACAACTATTAATGATTTTGAAATCTTTGTTTCTATAAAACATTAATTTTCTATTTCTCCACTTCTCAACAATAACTACGGTAACAAATGTTGTATGTTGATTTTATATTCTCTCTTCTTACTTTTTAGTTTCTCTTTTATGAAAAAAACATCAAGATTATTATTACTCTATATTGTGACTATATCATTATTCTGAAAAAAGAAAAGAAAAGAATTATCGAACTCTGTCGTCACGATTGCAATCCAAAGAAAAGAAGAACAAAGAAAAGGAATCTCTTTTCTTTTGTTAACCGAAGGACTTACAGATGAGAAATAAATAAATAAATAAATCATTGTTATAGGTAAAATATAGAAGCATAAGAAAAAGAAATGAACAATTCAGTCTTTATGAAACCTTTCAGTTTCTAGAGACGATCGAAGAACAAGGTAATTGTATTGAGTTGAATCAAGAGAAGAAAAAGAAGAAATGGGAAGGCAGGCAATGCAAAATTAATTTCGATCATATATTTGACTTATTATGCGAGAAAAAGTTGTAAACACATACTTGACAACAGTGATTGAGCGAGTGTAAAAAAAAGCGAAGTAGTGATGGCCAGTGTAGCTAGTAATACTACAGATACAACATCAAAACCACTTATGGATCAATTAACACATGCTATTATAAAAGAAACATCAAAAAATTTGTAAGCTATATGCAAATGCGAACAAATTTTAATGTTTCTTTCGTGTTTTTTTTTTCTTGAGGAAATATTATATTGATGTAAAACGTCGTGAAAATGCATTTGTTCTTAATCCAAAGTCGCCATTTAGTGATTCAACAGCAGTCAAGGCAGTAAGTAACTAATAAATAAAGTTTATTAATAATACTATCTATCTTTCAGAAGCTTCCTAATAGATCAACTAAAGAACATCTCTCACTATATGGCTCCTATTATGCAGATAAAGATACTACAAATGTTTTACCGAGTTTTCAACAAAAACAAACACAATTTCATGTAAATCGAAGTGATAAGTGTATGAAAATAAATTTTGAAAAATTTATTTTATAGCCAATTACAACGAGTCCTGAAAAGCGAATGTGCCGTGAGGAACTAAATTTTCATATGCGTTCATACAACTTTTCAGTAAAGAAATAACACGAACAAAAACGTTCCGTTTTTTGAAAGAAAAGGAAATTTTGTTTTTTTATAGCCAAGAGAAAGTTCAAAATTTTCTGAAATACGTGCAAAGCCTACAATGCGATTGAGTTCATCGTGCGGTATTCATCGTGATTGTCGACCACGAACATCACTAAAACTAACACGTCATGAACAAGATCAATTAGTTGATGATGCAGCCGATATTCTTGCATCCTTAGTTAAATCACGTCGATCAACTAATGAAACTAATACATTAATACAACCGGTAATCTTTTATGTCTAAAATATTTTTCTTACTATTGGCAATAAATCTAGACACCAGCTTTGTATATTTCGCAGCCTACGACTTCTTCTCCACGGCAAACAGAGTATGCCATACTTAGAAAACAAACGAAATAGTTATTTATTTGTATTCGTAGTGATCAATCAAATATTCGATCGCCTATGACTTATCCGGCAACTGATTTACGAATTTTCTCAATTAAACCAAAAGCAAAAGCAAAAGGAGAAAAACGAATAATACAAGATGCTCCTACTAAAGCAACATCTATGGCAAGTACAACTTCAAACCACTTATAAAATGATTTGTTTTTTTTTCATTTCTTCTATTCATTAAAGATGCAAAAAGCAAAATTAATAACTAAAGGTATTCCATGTGAATATAAGATATCAGTTACAACAGGAAACTGCAATGGTGCCTCAACAAATGCACCTATACGTATTAGACTTCATGGAACAAATGGGCATACGAATTTTCATGAACTTGTTCAGTCTGAAACTCATCGTATACCATTTCTAAAAAATCAATCTGATGTATTTACTCTTCAAACATTTCATGTTGGAGAACTAGTAGGAATTACTGTTGGACATGATCGAAAAGATATGCGTAAGTTTGACATTTCAAAATGATAAATTGAATACGTTTATCATTTTCTTTTAGAAGCAAGTTGGTTTCTAAGCAAGATATCAATTAGTGATCCGATTCGTCATAAAACTTCTAATATTTTGTGCAATGCTTGGTTATCAATCAAATCCATTGATCAAAAAACCATGCGTGATTTTCAAGTGGCTTCAGTCGTATCTCATCAGAAGACAATGATTTCAAACGGTATGGAACAGAAAACAAAATTCTACAAGATAATTTGATCTAAATCTAAATAATGATTGATTGAACTCCGTTTTATTGTGTATATATGTTAGGAGATTATCAATTTCATGATTTTTAAAACAGTAGAATTAGATCAACTAGTTAAATCATTCACTGGAAAACAAACAAATTTTACCAATCGAAACAGCACTCAAATATTACACATAATTGTTAATCGAGTTTCTAATCACTTAGGTTTTTGACATACTCATTTTTCTTTGAGATCTGCTAGAATAATGTTACCCGTTTTGGAGTTTTGAAATAAAACAGAAGGGTAATTAAATTTTACATAAGTTTTTTTTACCTCTATTGCATCATCGAACTGACACAGGCGTTACCTGAACAAGTTACGCTTGTAAAAATTTACAATTCTAAGTAATTAAGGTGTATATTTTAGATCATCGAGAAGAAAATGAAAGTCAATCTGATTATTCTACAAGAACAATCGAAGGTACAGTCAGATCCAATGAAACAAATCTAAGTGAAAATATTTTATTAACTGATTATAAACCAATTCAAAAAAATCGAAAACAGCAACATGTATCAATTGGACCAACAACAATTGCTAAAAGATTATCATCAATGTCTACACATACAAATAATTATTCTCAATTGTCACCGCCACCACCACCACCATTGGCTACTATAGCAACAATCGAAAGTCATTTTAATCACGACGATTTACTTCTTCCACCTATTGTACCTCGAATTCATTCAGCAGCGCTTTCTGAAACATCTTCAGATACTGAAATTGAAAGTAATATGACGAATCGAACTCGTTCAACATCTCGTACACCATCTCCAACATTCCATCAAACACGTTTACAACCTGTTTCTGAATATGACACCTTGCAAACAAAATCAACAAGTAGTATGTTTAAACGACATTCAATCGATCATGATCGACCACCAGCACGACTTGAAAAAAGAGTTTCACCATTATCTGTATCAGTTGAACGACCAGATAAAAATAATGAAAACAATCCGTTTTCCTTTATAGAATAAGGTTTTAGGTTTTCTCTGAGACATGTTTTCCCCGCATTATTCACGAGAACAAACTGACGTCTGTTTGTTAAATAATAAACTTGGATTTGAATTTATTTTTAAATAATTTGTCATTAGTTTCTATTATTTGATACGAGAATGTTCTTATAGGGTTAGATTAACAAGCATGAAAATTTTGTTTTACTCTGATTTGGTCACGGTGATTTTTAGTCTTTCGAAATTCTCGTCTAGATATAACTATTCCACCAAATGTATTCATATCGCATAAATATCAGATCATTCTATGATGATTTTCTTAATCGTTCTTTAGTTAACGACTAGCATTTCATTGAATCATACTTAAAAATCGAGTGGAATGCAAACAATTCGTTCCTCTGACTTTATTTAGATGTCTTATGTTCTATTCATCTTAGTAGTGTTGTTTTCAATAACATACATCAATTGACAACATTGATAAGTCTAATCATTTATTATTCACAAATTTTTAGAGTGTTCCTATTTTAAATTCTGCTTTTTATAATAATATTAACATATAATTTTGTACTCAATGATCTTGAGTGAAGTATGAGTTTAAGCGGTAATGCAAATATTTTTCACATACTCAAAATTAAAAGTTACAATAAAAAAATAACACTATCTATTTCCTATAGTAAAACACTAGGTTAAGGTTGTGAAATCCTCAAAACGTTTTGTTGGAATAATCATAGTAAATCATCTTTTTTAATTAGCAGTAAAATTTCGATTATTTATTCGTCTGATTTCGATTTCATAATAGCTAGTTTACGCAAAGTGTTTATTATTCGAATTGATTCACATTGTATATCAATTATGGGTTTACTACCAGTCTCTCTGAGTGTTTCTTTTCATCATTAATATACAGTTTCTTCTACGAGTTCACAACACCCACAATTTGTCAGAAGTTACCTTTTCTTTAATCGCGATGTAAAATAAAATAATCTCTTCATACAGATCGTTGAGATGATATTTAACAGATAGTATATTATGCCCAATTAAAATGTTTTATAAAATTCATTTTTGGATACTACATCAGATGTATGTTAGTCATTCGAATAGAACCATAAAACAAATAAATAAAAGCAACAAAAAAAGTGCGATTACAAATAAATAAAACAAATAAAACTAATGTTTATAAGTAAATATGATAAGATGTGTGAAGATAGTGGGGGAAAAAACATTTTTACGAGTATAATGTTATTCAGACATGAGCTAAATGGAATGAAGCACATCGAATGATGACTAGGAGATTATTTAATTAAATTGTATAACGGTTTGTTTTAACTTTACAAAATCGACGACGAAATAGAACAAGAATAATAATAGAAGCAATCAACACATAAAGCGAAGAATGTTGTAAAATTCTCATCAAAGAATTAGTTGATTCTACTTGTTGTGATATTTCTTCCTTGTGCTTCGTATTTTGTAGTTTTTCGCTCTTATATTCTTCATGTTGCAATTTCTCACTCCTATATTCTACATGCTGCAAGTTTTCGTTCTTATATGCAACACGTTGTAGTTTGACAGCTTTGTATTCTGCAGTTGAAACTAAACGTTCTTGTTCGCTTGATAGTTCTTCAACACGACGAGATTTATTTGATATTAATGATATATCAATATTTTTTCTCGAGTAATAATCAAGAAGAAAATCAATTGTTTTTGAAATATCATAATCATCATTGTTTTGACTATTATTGATTGATTTACATGTTGTACACAGATATCTATTTGGAAACTGAACTTTTGGATGTTTAGGATCTTCACTTATTTGACCCTGTAAACGTTTATTAACATTATTATGAACTAAAATATAATTATGAAGATAAAATGCAAAATAAAATTGATCCGAATGAATATTTTACCTTTCCAAAGATAGATAATAGCTTGGTGTTTATTTTGTGAGTCAAGTTGACTTATATTGATAGTTTCTTTCATAAAATTATCACTACATTGTTTACAACCAAAAAAATATTTAATATAATTTTTTATAGCTAATGGAACTTCGGTAACATTAATTTGTTGTGATCCTATTCAAAAATAAAATCAGAAAAATGATGAGAACAAACAGAATAATTAAAGATAGATACTAACCAACTTGATATTGTGAAACAGTGAGTGTATGAAAAAGAAGCCATAGTGCACATGGATAACCACGATATTGTGGAGCAGATCCTGCACAATGTTGATATTGAACATGATCATTAGGTAAATAAGCATTCGATATTTTCATATCAACCATATCTCGAAATTGACTTCCACTGAAACCGAGTGGTTTTTTATTAACATTTAATAATAACTGTTGAAAATATGCCATAACTGGTGCACGACCAGGAAAATACTACATGAAAATAAGTAAAAAGAAATACTACAAACTTAAGTTCTCTTTCAAATCAATGATGAATATTAGATGTTCAAGCAGATCTAATAAAATTAGGATTGATTTACGAATCTCAAGTGATATATTCGTACTTGCTTTGATGCAGCTAGTTTAGTTAAAGTGTTTTTATTATGATTTTGTTGTTAATTCAATAAAGGCAGCAAAACTTTTTCGTCAGAAATCAAAGAAACTATGTATTTTAGAACATCAATTGGTCTCATGTAACATACATCTACCAAGAATAGAGGGAAAAAAACAAGGGAGCAATGGCGGACTTTTGGACTTTGAGTTACTTTCAACTATTTGAAGTAGCCTACTTTGAAGTACTTTGGCGGACTTTTCTACTTCAAGTCCGCCGTTTCCCCCTTGGGAAAAAATGAAATAGCATCATTTAGCAAAGACAGTTCTATATTTTTATGTAAACTTATGTTTAAGGAATTTTATGAACTTATTAAATAGAGTACAGAAAATGATGTCCTGTTATGGTATTATTAATACGAATTAATAGATAATAAGAATTAATGAGCAATCTGCCTAAGACAATAGTAATAATAGTGATACAAACCGATTAGAAAATTCTGAAAATTAATGAATGAAACAGTTGATACAAATGAATAAACGAGTGAGGAATAAGTGATCCAGTTACAATCAATTGTGAATCATGACTGTTCTATATGATTTGAACTGAATCGAAATCGCCATTCGGTTGTTATTGGACAATTTAGTAGACGATATATCCTAACAGTGATAATTGAAACCAATGTGTGAATGGACATTTCGGACCAACAGGAGCAAAAAATATTTCTCTCGTATTTCATTGAAAAATTATCAAATATCTATGAAAAGCTTTTAGAGTACTCGACAATCAGTACTTGTGACTATTTCAGTAAGGCATTCATTTGGAAATCCTATCGTAGTTGAGTATTTTTATGTATAATTGTCAGAAATAAAAATTATTCACGTATCTAACTTCTTGTCTTCAGAATAATGAGTATTATGGTTGATTCAGCAAACAAATGACAAACATAATAAACAAACATTTTTTTAGATATTTTCCCGACTTTTTTCCGTCCTATTATTAGATCTCATGTAGTATTACTCGCCGAAATACATTATTTTTTTTGTATTTGTGATTGATTTATTTTACGTCATATTAAGAATTTTCATCATATTAATTTCAGTAGTTACTATTCATACATACATGATTCATATTTGTCAACAGTCGTAGTATACCTCAACGTAATCTATTCTATTTATTTAGATAATACCTTATTCGAATTTGTAAATAGTTTAATTTTACTTTTCTCTATTCTGTAAAATTGCCATTCAATTGTATTTAACTATTCGTATAATATATTGATTTGAGAAATTTATAGATATGCAAATCAAACTTTGAACAAAAAAAAATAATCAACTATTCGAAGACTCTATATATAATCTTGTAATTAATGATTTTGAAACTAGTGAATCTATTTATAGTATTCAATCATGAATATATTTCATATATCATACCTTAGTAAGTACAGACAACCATTGAACTAATGCATCATAAGCTTTACCTTGAATGTCCTTCATTTGAGGTACTTCTTCTCGAAACATGTAAGATAAAGCTAATTCAAGATCAACCATATTGACTTTACGATAAACTGTACTATTATCATCGATCTCATCTGTTTTAATCTTGTTTTCAGTTACTCTTTGTTTTTTTTCCGCATTTTTAAGTGCATTTTTACGAAGAATAACTTCTTCGAGGTCATGATCATCAAAATCATCAATGAAATTTGTTCTATGTATAAATGATCGAATGGCATTGTTAAACAAATTTCCAGTATCAATATTACTACTGAAGAAAAGTAAAATTCATACAAATCATTTCTATTTTTCAATGAATTATTATCTTTACTTGTTATTTCGTTCAATATTGATTCTTTGAGCAGTTCCATTGCGAAAGATAACAAATAAAGCCGGTACATCCGCTAAATTAATATTAAATTTATGCCATAATTTTCCATCTGTAGTTGTTCGACAAATAGCTATTTGTTCGCGATATTGAGAAAAGTCAAGCATAATCTATATCAAATATTATAAAGTTCTATTTTTCAATATGAAAAGGAAATTTTACATGTCGGCCAGTAAAATCATCTCGTTTTTCTGCAATAACTAAAAGAACTTTGACTGTCGGTGGTATGCGTGAATAAAGCTCTTCAAATGTAATTCGACTATAAGCAATACAAAATATTGTTTTAATTAATTACATGTACGCAAACAGTAATGTCTTACTTGACTGGTGTAAAATATGGCCATAATTTGTATTTTTTATGCATTTTATCAAGCTCTTTAATAAGTCCTTTTTCCACCGCATTGGCATTCATTGCCGGAATATCAATGCCTTTAGATGTATTATCAGAACTAGTACCTGGAGGTATTAACTATTTTAGAATGAAAACGAAAAACAAAATGACTTAAACAAAACTAATAAGAATCCTTTCACTTGACTCACTCGAAGTGTTGGATAGCCTCTGATATCATATTGACGACATACCGCTTCATTCTTTCCTGCATAACAGTTTAATGCTCCAACGCGAACAATCTTTTTCCATGCTGAAGAAAAACAGAATTTATGTTGAGAAAAACGGTACAGTTTTACCTACTCCAAGTATCTAAAGCGATTTCTCGGTAAGTCTAGTATTGACGGAAAAAAATAACAAAATTGAATATTTATCAAACAAAGAAATAGAATATATAACATACATTGGCATAAGATTGACAATGGCCACACCAACTTGCATAGAATTCAATTAGCCATGCCGTTCCCGATTGATTAACTATTGAGGAAAAATTTTGACTTGTTAGAACAGTTATTTTGTCGTTTGAATTATACAATGAGATCAAATTTACAGACGATGATGCATCTGTTACAGTTTTTGGAATATTGGCAATAATAGCAAAAATAATTAAGTTAATATACTTAATAATGAACAACGATTTCATCAGCTAATAAATGATAGATTCATATACATGTGATCTGTAATAAGAAAAAAAAATACACAAAGCATTATATTTTAGTCAAACTAGATAGTTTCTCATTCAAACTGTCACACAGACGCACACATACAAGTGAAGCCGAATGAAAAATATCATCTTCTTTTTTATAGATGACAAACACTGAATGTCACTCGTAGACACTAAACGAACACAGACATGCTAAATTGATAGAAAGAAAGAAAGACAGGCAGATGGATGGGTAATGTCTGATCCGTTAAATAAATTTCGCATCTTCATTTCTGCATCGTGCACATATTTACTAGTGTATTTTTGTTTCATCGTGATGAAAACTTTGATTGAAGTCAAGATTCTATTGAATCTGTTTGCATGAATCAATATCATATTTTCAATGTCTTTTTTTTTCTTTGTCATCATCTACATTTAATGTATCTCTTAATTTAGCTTTTGTGAATAGAAACATTAATAGTTTCTCATTCAATAATGTTTAGTGGAAAGAAAAAAAAATTCTAATCAAAATCACGAAAAGACAATATGATAAACTACTGAAGAAAAATCGATTTAAAAAAAAGTTACTGCCAGTTTGATTTCATCGTGAATAATCCGTTAATACTATCATTATTGACCAGTAAAGTTTGGTTTACGTTTTTCTAAAAATGCAGTCATGCCTTCTTTTCGATCAGCCTAAAGAAACCAAAAAATAAATCTAAATTTTCTCATCTGTCATTTTAGTTAACTTACTAAACCAAATGTTGTATGAAATACACGTTTTTCAAAACGATTTCCTTCGGCCAACGTTGTTTCAAATGCTACGAAAAAAAATATCAACATCCATAATCTTTCACTAATCAAGGAAATAAAAGTTACCTGTATTGACTGCTTCCTTAGCTAATTGTACGACAATTCTTGAATGACTTGCAATTTTTTCAGCTGTTTTAATAGCTTCATCAACAAGCTTATCAACTGGAAAAACAGCACTAACTAAACCAATTTTTTCAGCTTCTTGTGCATTAATTCGATCGCCCGTTAACACCATTTCCATTGCTTTTGATTTTCCAACGTACCGAGGCAAACGTTGAGTACCGCCAGCACCTTTCATATTAAAACATAAAATATTATGATTACAGTAATAAACGTCTTACCTGGAATAGTACCAATAATAATTTCTGGTTGACCAAATTCAGCTTTCTCCCCAGCATATATAATATCACACATCATTGATAATTCACAACCACCACCTAACTATTAAATAAAAAGAAAAAGAAAAAGAACAATATATATTTATTGAATAGACTTACTGCAAAACCATTTACAGCAGCAATAATTGGCTTTTTAACTCGTGATACTGCTGACCATTGATCGAGAAAACCTGAGCCAATTACTTGTGCGAGTTTATTATTTTGCATTTCCTTGATATCGGCACCAGCTGAAATACTCAAGATTATTTTAATCTTTTTTCAGAAATAAAATAGAACTAACCAGCAAATGCACGTGTACTGCCTGTTAAAACAATACAAGCGATTTTATCATCTTTGTCGAGTGATTCTAACACTGTACTCAACTAGAAGAAAACAATGAATATAAATCAATATATGAATATTATTCGTACTTCTTTCATCAAACCATCACATAATGCATTTAATGCTTTTGGTCGATTGAGTTGAACAAGTGCTACATTAGAGTTTTGTCCTTTAGTATCTACTAGTAAATATTCATATTTCTTTTGTTGTTTATCACCACCACCTGTGTATATCAAAGTTAGATAATTAAAAAAAAATTCAAATTTTTACTCTGTTGAGATGGATTTGTTGATGCTAACCGAAGTGCTAATGACGTCGCAGGATGTGGTTTCAAAAGAAGTGTAGATCTTGTTGTTGTTGTTGAACGTGTAAGAACTTGTGATAATGTTCTCGTAAGGAAACTCATCTTTAATAGATGTAAAATATTTTAATAAAAATCAAGCAAGTATTTCTTTGCGTGAGAGACAGCCTGCATCGTTATAAAATGGCTCGTTTACATATGTATGCGCATGACATTAATAACTGTAATTACTGCGTTTCAATTCAAACAAGTGATTACAAAAAAAAGACAATGCAGACAACTTACTGTAAAAATTAATGTGCTCGACATGTGTAGCACAAAGCTATTTAGATGTGAGGCTTCTACTATGAAAAAATGATTTTAGTCTATTATATTAACAGAGAGACACATACATACACACACTGTAAGGAAGCATCTCTATTGGATCATACTTTTACCAATAGAGGAAATGGAATTTTAATAAATAGTATAGTATATACTATATAGCAGTGTTTCTAACAGTAGATGTACACAGTAAAAGCAAAATGTACGAAACACCTGCTGCCTTTGAAATACGCTTTGCCTTTTGCTGGGAAAACGTGGAAAAATATTCAAAATATATAGGTAAACTGTGAATATACACTTTGCTCCAAATTTCTATTAGAAACACTACTATATAGTAAATGTGTAATGTGATTTATAACGAATAGAACTACTAACCATGACCTCTGTAGTTATCAGAATTATAAATTTGAAGAAAAACTAATCACAATTAAAAATATGAATAGATCAATTAAAACAAAAAATAATTAATAATTAAATTCGATGGAACATTTCGTACTAATGAACAATCAGTTGATTTAGCTTTTTTGCCATGAAAATAAAATATTCAACAACAAAACTAATCGATGGATGTGAGAAAATTCTCTAATTTAAATAGATGAATCAATGACAAATTCGTATGCTTGAATAAAATATACAATTCGAACTCGTCTATTACGAAGAAGAGTTTAATGAATAACGATACTTCTATTTCTTTTTATTCAACTCACATACATTTGAATTAAAAGAAAACAGATGTATAGTTCTATTAGAACAAATGCTTTCATAATTTTATTCATGTGAATATAACTAATTTGACTTCAAGGGGTAATAAAAATAGATAGACTGTTATACCATAACATTAGCTTCGATAGCAAAAATAAAATATGACGTATACTTATTTCTCAAAAAGTTATTTTCATAGAATAATTTGATACAAATCAAATTAAGATCGATTGAAGTATTTTAGCCTGAATCAATATAAAAAGATGCTTTTTAATATCAAGTTTGTTTATTTAGAATACATCCATAGAAATTCATATTGTGATCGATACCCTTGGAAATCTAAATATCCAAGGTCAAGTTTTAACAAATTTGACGATAAATTTTTCTCTAACTATTAAGCTATAGTTAGTGACATTTTGCAGTTAACAAACCAAACGTCACTGTAGATTTCTAGATATTCGACTGCGTCTATATTTAAAATTCAGAAAACATAGAATATTTTCTGGAATGATAAATAAAATGCCGATTGCTATCTAAAATAAAAGATTCCAGTTTTCTATCTAATTCTTACAATAATTACTGACGCCTCTATATAGTTAACAAATTATTATTATTATCGTCTTCAACTTTAAACTCCACTTGAAATCAAAAGTTAAAAAAACAATTGTAACTGTATAGTTAGCTACATCAGTATCATTTGCGATAATTAAATAGTTATTTGAAATAAAGAAGATCGATCTTGAATTAGTTTTTTAAATGCATCTAAAATTAACATAGTTTTTTCTTCTTCATCTATTCATATTATGTTTAACCTTTGAAGATACTTTTATACACATTTGATTTACCTGATACTATACAATCGTTTAATTGGTATAGTACTATAGAAAGGCCATCTATGTAAATCGTTCTTAATCGTGACCGATTGACGGTGCTGTCCAGGTTTGTTCAGTTTAAGATATATGATAGAGGCAAATGTTTTTGTAAGTTTTTTTCGAAAGCCCTGATAATGTATGATTCACAATCAATTTAATTTCTTTTTTCTATCAACTTCTGCTAGAGTTGTTTTTCGTAAGTTTATATCGAGCGAAAACAAAATCATAGCCATATGATCTTATAAGCTAAAATAGTAATTTCTTTCATAAGTGCATTTGCATTGTTCTAATTCTAGCATCAATATTCTACTTAATCTTGTTTTTATAGAGCAAACAACATGAAAATGAACGTTTTCTATGTTCTGTTTGCGAGACAGAATTTATTTATTTATTTTCGTTTACGTTGGGTGCTTTTGATGATGAATGAATAGGTTAATGATTTATTAAACTCTCAGAGCAAATAATAGAAATACTTAAACAGAAACTGACTGATCTAGCATCAAACTACAATGTTGGAAGCAGTCCATAGTCAAGTCTCTCCATAATATCGCTAGAGAGTCCCCTATAAAACTATGTCGGATGGAATCCCCAGAAAATAATCAGACAATCGATGTTTAGTTCAACGATGCTTCTGGGAATTCATACGTATCTGATAGTTCCTAAAAGTTATTTATTCGTATTTTTCCCAATAACGTAACTTTTTCTTTCAATGTTTCTCAGCCGTGAAATCAATGTGTCAAAAAAATGGGCAACGTGTCAAGCAGGCTGCTCACCTAATTTGTTCGACAGGCTTTCTGGATTGATGGCTTCTGCAAGTCAAATGATAACACTTGTCAAAATCATATAAGTTATCGTTGGTGGAGTTTAGATAGAAGTCTAAGGAGTACTTATCACTTAGAAATAAATTAATATTAAAATCCTAATTTTTTCTTTTAGACCTTTATTTTCATACGTACTTCTATAGGCACGAAAGAAAACAGTTAATGTATATACTTATGTAGTCCCTCATGAACTTCCTAGAACTCTCCATTCTTTTCTGTGTATTTCTCGTATTGGGAGACTCTCCAGTGACATCCCGGTGACATTCAAGGGCACAGTGAATTGTGCATACATTAAAAGAAAGAAATATTTTTAGTAATTCATAGATGTCAGATATTGATGGTGTGTGTAACATGAAATAAGAATGCGCTACAGGTAGTCAGTAATCGACATTATTTTGTTAGTGTTTAATTTTCGTGACGTACGTCTTTGAGGTAAGTAGTAGTCAGCTGTATTCATTCTGAATCATTAAAAGGAAAACAATCATCACTATGACATTGCTATTTTTACTTCATCTGATGTCCAAAAGCTTATGAACAAAAATATCGACAGATATGCCAAATAGTCAATCTATGATGTCAACTACAGTATCAAAAGAAACCCGAAATCTTAAAGATTTAGTACATAATTCAACACGTATTGGTGGAAGCTATGGTAGTTTAGACAAATCAACAATACAACCCACATTCTATATTGCTCATGAAGTCGAATCAGATGACACGTTGCAAAGACTTTCATTAAAGTATAGTATCAATGTATGTAGCTTTCTTTTGTTTCTAATCATCATCATGTATTATATTTATATTGAAGATTCAAGAAATTAAACGAATCAATAAACTATGGTCTGACGCTGAATTAGGTTTATTTGAATATATATATATTCCAGTTAGTAAGGCACAATTAGTGGTACTTCAAACTAAATATTCAACAATAAACATTCTTCAAGACCTACCTAAATTAATAAACAAACGTAGAAAATCATCCATAAACACTAATATAGTTGATGAAGCAACTTCATCTACTCAGTCGTCTGATAGCTCCACGTCTATATCAACAACGACGAGTGCATCCTATCAAGATTATTTCTCAAAAATTGATCAGCAGATTCAATTAACAAAGAAAACATTGCAATCAATAGATACACGAGAGCTAGATTCCAGGTATAAAACTGAATACATAATATCTGAATATTATTTTCTATTTTAGTTCAGAATCACACGAGATACCAACTGCACATGTTTCTGATAGGTATGATACTAAATCTTGGAAAACGAATGTTAATTCTACTTGCAATAATGAACAAAGCACAACTGCTCATCGTTTATCTGATGATTTTGTACCATCGGATCGAACAACACACAATTCACGTGAAAAATATATATCTGCTGCTCTTGAACGAATACAACGAGAAAAAGATAATTTTGACGAACTTTAACTTTATCCATGGATTGATAAAAACTGACCAGAAAAAACCGTAAACTTATTTGAGTCAACTTAATATTTTACTTATCTACTCATTGAATTAAAAAATTTGTCAACTTCATTAAAAAATTAATTCTACTTCCATATCAATATAGTAACTCAGTCACTGGGAAAAAAACCGTAGGAAACAAATAATACGATGCGTATATAATTAAAATTAATTTTTTCGATTATTATTTGGTATTTACATTTGTAAAACTTTCTGAAAATATATTATTTCAATTAAATATTGAAGAACATTTTTGTAGAAAAATAGTATTTGTCTAAATATATAACTGATAAAGTGAAAGCCTGTATCTAAAATAAACACAGAAACATCTGTTGATAGACAATTTTTTAAATTTATCTAGTTTTCCCTCAGCGAACATTAGGACTTAACTTTTACTCTCTGTCAAATGATCAAATCTTGGCCTGCAAAAATATTGATTGAATCGTTTCTTTTAACTTTTCTTTGATTGCTGACAACGTTGAACATGTTTTGTCATCTCGATAATAAAAAAACTGAACATTGGGGTTATATTTTGTTGGTTTATTTTTCATAAATGAATGGAAAAGCGAAATAACTGATTAATTACAAATAGCATGAAAACCTGTAAATGATCAAGTATGTTTAACAGCAAAAGTTTCTCATGCAATAGCTAACGTAGTGACAGTTATAAACGTGAAGTTTCATGAGGATAATGTTCACTGATTTATTAGGGAAAGAACAGCGTACGATAGATACCTTTGTAAATCTATCTATTTTTTCATCAAAGAACGCTGAGATTAATTTTTTCTGCTTGGAATCAGAAGATTTCGAGTTACAAAATGTGTTCACCGTTGAGAAAACTGCATGAGCGTTTTATCTCTATAGTAGAAAATTAGAAATAAATTTGTTCACTCTGTCACGATATCAAATTTAAGCACATACTAATCTTTGTGTGCATAGGTACTGTTATGTGCGGAATTAAAATAGCATATACTTTCATAGAATTTTTTTGTAAAAAAATATAATATAAACGCGAAACCTCTTGTTAAAAAAACCTAGTTTTAGCAGTAAAATAAATTTTATTCGCTTCTTAGGCCTATTGCAATGATAACATGACTCAAATGAAATACAAAATTAATTTTTTAATGAACTTTTCAAGTTTACTAATTCAATGAATAAGTAAAAGGTAGAGTTGAGTCGCATTTTGAATGGCTCACACCATTTTTTTTAAATAATTAAAGCAATAGTATTATGCAAATCATGATCTCTCTATTATCTATATTCACCTTTCTTTCACTAGTATGTGCAATTCAATCATAGCTTTGTTCTAACATGACGTGAATTCAAATTAAAGAGTCATCATTATAATTTTTATTATAATAGATATATGCGACGTTTGGGTTCGTATTAAAACTTCAAAGTAATGGATAATTTATACAAAATGATTATCAGTACAATGACGAAACGGCATTAATCCATAAAAGAATGTTCTTGTGGAGAGCATTTCATTTCAACTTGTCAAAGTTTTGAATATATATAATATCAAATATGAGCCATAAATCAGAAATTTTTCATCGAGAAAGTCAAGCATTATCGTTGAGTTATTGAATTTTTTCAGTCTAAAATCACCTCAATAATGAAATGTATACACTGCATGTAAGTAAATTAATTCTAAAGACTTTGATTTAATGCATTCCAAAAAGGAAGAAATAGTTGAATATTGAAATAGGTACCATCAACTAACATATATTTATAAATAATTCATATAAGATTTTTAAATCGCGATAAAATTCAGCTACTATTAAAAAAAAGAGAGAAAATGTACTGAATTTACTTTATAATATTGACAATAAATCGAAAAGTTTATGGAAAGGGAAAGAAATTACAGGAGTCAGTGATATTGAATAAAATAATTGAGGATCCAAAGCATTCTACCTCGTTTTAATCAGATTTTCTCTTGAATATGTCGTAGTTAATAGCCACTCTCAGTTTTATTCGTATGATATCGACATACAAGGCACATAGTCCTAAAACTATTGCGTTTCCCGCAGCGGAACCAAATATAAAACTATATCACAGGTCTACAATTATGGCATCTGTATACGAAGACCACGAACAATCGCTTTTTCAGCATATATAGCCGTATTTCTTCGTAACCGTTTACGATCATGCCTACTTGACTTGAGTATAACTAACCGTCTTGTCTTTCGGCGCCATCTATTCTGTCTTTCGACATACGGTTTCTCTGTTTATATTTGATTTTCTTTTTAATTGGTTCTGAGTTTATATATGACTGATCGACCGATATGGTCTCGTTTAGGTTGAAATGTCTTTGATAGAGTATCTAGGATAGCTTTTTGAATCTTTATTTCCATGCTAATCAACAATAGTATTTCTAGTAGCAAATGTACAGACATCTGATATAAAGATGTACGCTGTTGTACACTTGACTCAAAAAGCTTTGTGTACAATGTATTATAGTTTACTGACAATTTCTACAATGTACTAAAAAAATTATGTACGGACTATGCGAGATAGTGGCCTTCTTTTTTTTAGACTTTTCTACTTAATCTCTATTTCTTATTGATCTGTTTCTTAATAAATGAGATATAACTATTTTTTGCAACGTGAACCTTTGACATTGCACATTAAACTGATAATAATAAGTCTATGTGTAGATTTCGCCAATTTAAAACAGTGTGTACTATGCATTATATTTTAGATTTCCATTAGAAACAATGTTTCACGTTTGTATCGCCAATATAATGTTTTGTTCTGGAATTATATCATTGTATTGTGTAAACTTGCTTTATTTTTATTATTTCAGATGCTATTCATGATGATAAAGCCATTTTGTATTATATTATGATGCTGAGATTACTTGAAGAAGTTTATATGTTCTTCAATATGCATTTTTTCTTATCATTTATTTTTCCAATTTGCTTCCCTATTGATATAGTTTTTTCACAGAAGAGGATTTTAAAATTGTTAAAATTAAGAAATATATTTATGAATTGTTTAAATTAGTTTTTTACTCTTCTGTTTATTAGATATTATTGAATTAAGTAATGTTTATTTATAAATCAAATTTATTATAAAGAAAAACGTTTCTGAGTGCTGCTGTCTCGTTCTTCAGTTCAGTGCAATTTTATGATTAAAATAAAATAAAAACCTATGTTTACTATGTACATATTCGTTTATTTTACTTCGTCATCATCTTTCTCTTACAGGAAACTGAAAGATAAGATGATAATGCTGGAGGATTAAACCTATACATTTTCATCTTTCGCTTCGCTTTACGAAAAAAGAGAGAGAACAAGTAAAATAGGCAAATATTTATGCAGTAAAAATATTCTTTTTTTTTTGATTACAAAATTGAATTTTACTGAAGAAGAAAATATCAAATCTCTGAAACCTTTTCCAAATAATAAAGCTAGTAAATAAATAAGCATTTATTAATTTAATTATATCTAATTAATAGAAAGAGTAAAAAATTTATTTAAACAATTTGCACTGTTTTTTCTTAATGTTAACAATTCTTTTTTTTTTTACCTCCCTTGACTATCCAACTTAGTCTATTATTGGTTCCCTCTGATTTCATTACTATTTTATATCAGTATGAAACTTCGGTATTCGTTAATTTTTACTGTTCCCAAGACATAATATTTCACTGGTTTCAAAACTATTGTAAAAATACAGTGATTACAGGGGAATAAAATAATGACACGAAATCTATCAATTCTTTTTAGTCTAAATAATATAAATAGTCTCTACTGAAAAGTATGCACTATTACCTGAAGGAATTCGCTCGTTAGTCATTGAAAACTTTTAATTCCGATCATGGCAATTTCAATAAATCATGAAATCGATACAAAAATTACTCATAGTAAAAGAATTTTTGAATGATTACTATTTTATATGCTCTTAAAAGTAATTCATAGACTTATGAATTAAAACGTAGTTGTATTTCCGTCATTATAGGTGATCAAAAACTGAAGTTCTAGTGTAGAATCGATCTAGATTTTTATTATATATGTTATCCATATCAGTCTATTCAACGGAGGACTCATATAAAAACCGAAAATTATTTAACGAAGAAAACGTTTATTTAAATACAAAATGTATATTTGTATTATGATTGGTTTTCTTCAGATGCAAAAGGTCGATTGTCTTATTGTTGGTGGTGGTATTGTAGGCGTAGCTGTTGCTCGACATCTACAAGCAACATTTTCACACGTGAAATGTTTATTAGTGGAAAAAGAAAACACTTTGGGTAAGATGAAAAGACAAAAAAAAACAACATATTTTAATTAACAAAAAAAAAACAACAACTTCTATTCAACTGTTTAGCTAAACATCAGACAGGACATAATTCTGGTGTCATTCATGCTGGCATCTATTATAAAACGGGTTCATTAAAAGCAAAGCTTTGTATTGCAGGTTTGAAAAGAACCTATGAATATTGTGATACTAATCATATACCATATAAAAAATGTGGAAAAGTGAGATTAAATTAATCGGTTTTTATAATATTTTATATAAATATGGGTTTGTTGTAGTTGATTGTTGCTGTCGAGCGTGATCAATTAGGACGTCTCGAAAATATATATCGGCAAGCAATAGAAAATGGTGTTCAAGATGTTAAACTGCTTGATTCAAATCAAATTAGAGAACTCGAACCTAATTGTCGAGTAGGATAAAAGAACATTCAAAGATTTATTATTCACATAATTTTTTAAAGGGTATTCAAGCTATACATAGTCCACACACAGGTATCATTGATTACGGTTTATTATGTCGGCATTTTGGTAAAAGTTTTGAACAACTTGGTGGACGAATTGCTCTGAATTTTGAAGCAGAGAAATTCCTTTCATCCGGTGATGCTACTTATCCAATTCTTGTAAAAAGTAAAACAAATGTAAGTGTTTGTCTCTTATTTATGTTATATGAATATTGCATCGAGATTATTTAGTCAACATTTTTGAGTCGCTATGTAATCACCTGTGGTGGATTGCAAGCCGATCAGCTTGCTATAGCTTGTGGAGGTTCAAAAAATCCGACGATTGTACCATTTCGTGGAGATTATTTAGTATTGAAAAGCAATAGAAATGAATTAAAAATCAATGGGAATATTTATCCGGTTCCTGATCCAAGATTTCCCTTTCTAGGTATTGCAAAATAAAAGCAGATGTTTCAATCTTATTTTTTCATACTTATTTTACATGAATATAGGTGTTCATTTTACTCCACGAATGGATGGTTCGATTTGGCTTGGTCCTAATGCTGTTCTTTCTATGAAACGTGAAGGATATGGTCTATTTGATATCAGCATTAAAGACACAGTTGATCTTGCATTAAATGGGTAACTGGGCTTAAAAGAAAGGCCTCGCTAAGGTTGTTTCGCCAAAATGAATTATGTAGTCTATCGCAACAGCTCGTCAAATATTTTATACGAACTGAAAGAGCCGACAAAACACAGCGAAGGGCAAGATACATCAAATCTGTTAGTTTTCTCGTTGGAAACCGAATATTTCATTTGAAAAAACAGAACTTGTAATGTATCATCGTAGAGATTTGTAAATTTGAATGATTTTAAATTCCTGTGCCAAACGAGAAGGGTTAAAACCATGTAGACGATGAAAGATTGACTTTCTAGAAAACGATCAACTCTATCTAACAGATATATTCATCGTGACTGAGTAACCACGTTATTTAATGCCTGTCTAGAAAGCACTATGCGATGCTAAGTATTACAAGAGTCATGGTTTGACTCTGGGAAAATTTCAGACAGCCAGCTTTGTTAAATTATAATCTTTAAATAACATGCTGACTACTTTGGCACACACCAATACATTCTTTTGTAGTTAGCTAGTGTGTGCAAAAATCGCGAATGATTAAGCGTAAGAATTCTATATTAAACTAATCTACAATTTACTACTACAGTAAAGTTAATCATAGTTCCAATGAATATACCAATTTATTGAGTCTTTAGCTAGGCAATATTTGAAAATGTAAGTTAGTTGATAGGCGACGAAAGTATTTTGCATTGCTTTCAGTAGTGAACTTGTTAGCACATACTGATAATATTATCAAACATAATGCAAAAAATTGAAAAGTAAAAAATGCCAGCATCTCCATCTCAATCAAAATCCACCATTTTCCAGGTTCAACTGAACAGAGCTTTTCAAAAACACAAATGAGATATTTAATTTTGTTACAATTTGAATGCTTTATTTTGAACTTAGCTTTGTTTATTTCGATATATTTCAGTGGCCTTCGTAAACTGGCTTGGAAAAATATGAGCTACGGCATTAATGAAATGCGTCGCGCTTATTCACTCTCGGCTACAGTTAGAGAGTTACAAAAATTTGTACCATCCTTAACTGTTAACGACGTCGAACGGTAATATTGTAGACAGCATATATTTGATAAATAAATAACGGAAACTTTCTTCTATCTTTAGAGGTCCAAGTGGCATTCGAGCACAAGCCTTATCGGATGATGGAAATCTTGTGGAAGACTTTGTTTTTGAAACAGTTAATACTGGCGATCTAAAAGATCTAATTCTACATGTTCGAAATGCTCCTAGTCCTGCAGCCACATCATCACTACCAATCGCGGATATGATTGTAGCCAAAGCACAAGAGTGTTTCAATCTTTGATGAAATTATATTTTTCTTATCTTTTATTCGTCTGTTATTTTAGTATGACTTTAGAATATTGATTATCAATTTTTCTTTCAATACATACGATGATTTATCTTTTTTTTTTCTAGATATCTAACAAACATGTCTCTCGCTGAACAACTTTCTGAGATGGGTTTTGAAAAGAACCAAATGTAAGCTTTGATCTATTCTTAATTTAGTATGAATATATTTCTTTATTTATGATAGTGATAGCGCTATAAATATAGGAAAAGCTGCAAATATGGAACAAGCAATTGATTGGTAAAATTTTCTATAAAATATGAAAAGTAAAACGATTGGTTTCATTTAGGATAACAACGCATGATAACGAAATTACATCAGGCGCTACAGCTAGTTCTGAGCCAGTTCTTACTTTGAGTTCTAGTGATTCAGCAAGCGCAACCGCAGCAGCAACTGCTGATGCTCAAGTCGAAGCAAATTCACTGAAATGTGATGAGTAAGATTGAGACGAACACCATTTTTTATGCTAGATAAATTTGTTCATTTTAGATGTGGTAAATTATTGAAAGATGCTGATGCAGCAACAGCTCATGCGATGAAAACAAATCATTCGAGTTTTTCTGAATGTACACAAGTGATAAAACCATTAACAAATGAAGAAAGAGAAGAAATGAAGAAAAAGTACGTTTTAGATCGTAATTTTTTTCAAAACGAATATTGGATTTGTTGTCTTTTAAATCGTTAGAATTCAAGAACGTATTGTTGCTCGTCGTAAGGAACAACAAATGGCTGATGAAAAAAGAGCAATTGATATGGAAAAGAAACGTATTTCTGACGGAAAAACTTTATTAGAAATCAAGCAAAAGTATGCATATATATTTTATATAAACGAATTGTAAATGTGTTTTATACTTTTTACTTTTGTTTTGAAGACGAGAAGAAGATGAAATGAAGAAAATTGCTGAAGCTAATCGTCGTGAAAAGCTTGAAACACAATTGGCTAAGCAACGTGCTATTGAAAAAATTGAAGCTGATAAACGTGCTCGCCGTGAAAAAGCAGCTGCAGAAAAAAGTGGAGGAGTTGTTGGAGATGTTCCAGCAGCAAAACCTCAAGTTGCTACTGTACTACAACCGACACGACAATACGATGAATGTAATCTTCAAATTCGTTTATCTGATGGATCGACAATACGACATACCTTTAAAGCAGCAGATCGATTTGAAAAAGTTATTGAATGGATACATCAAACACACCATACTAATCCATTTATTCTTGTACAAAACTATCCGAAAAAAGAATTTAATGAAAGTGATAATTATAAATCCTTAAATGAACTGGGTAAATACTAGATTAAATCATATTTTTTCTTCATTTTTGATATTTTCTTGTTTTCTAGGTCTTGTCCCGTCGGGATCACTTATGATGAAACCACTTACGCATTTCCAGACATAATCTGTTTTCTTGTTTGTTGATGCTTATGTACTCCTTGTTTTCTTTTTAATAAATAAATAAATAGCCAAGAACAACACTTTTGTCGTCACGAGTCTTACATGATCAAGTTTGAAAGTATATTGGTTTGCAAAGAAAAATACGTACACTTCGTCGTCTTTATTATTTTTTTCAAGGAAAAAACATGATCGTAACTTTTCAAAGACCTAAATTGAGTTTAATTTTTTAAAAGATTTCAGCATCATCCTTTGATATAGATCATTTCATCCTGTAATGCTGTATAATTTTCAGTATTTTATTCAATCTACTTTAACAATATTTGGTTCTTGTCATCACTGATTGATTTGCGTTATACAACCTTGTTGAAACTATTCTATTACTCTTATCGATGTTATATTTAAGTGAAATGAATATGATTTATTTGTTAATGTGCTCATTAATCGATCGTAATAAACGCTTTTTCAATTTACTATTAGATTTACTTTCATTAAAAGATCTTTTTATTTGAATTCCATATTAAACAATTGTTCAAAAGCAATTAGTTTGATTTTCATATTATTTTGTTTGAGGAAAATCAATATAAATATATACAAAAATATAAAGTTGGTTGGAAAGTATGATTCATATGAAAATATAATAATTTGAAAATAGCAATATTAGTTATCATTCATATTTTAGTAATCCACCATCATGAATATTACGTACGATGTGCAAATTCTGTGTTTTTTTTGTATTTCAAACAATCAGAATAAAACCGTTTGTATAATAAGAGTGTAAAACATGAAAATATCTACAAGATTCTTGAAGTTGATAGTAAACTATAGTCAGTTGTTGCTGAAGTGTGTAGGGCATAACTCTTACTGTTAGAATATGCAAAGAACGTTAGAGCTGTCTAATAAGCAGAATAGGTCTATTTTTACTAGCTATTATGCCCTTGTTCGAATATGCAAACTTATATTATTCTTGATATATGTACAGTAGGATTATGAAGATTAGATGGTTCTTATTGATTACACTTAAATCATCTAAAAAAAAGTATGAATAAGATGTAATACAGGGCACGAAAAATTAATTACTCAAGTTTTTTAATCTATCTACTAACCTATATTTAAGAAAGTATTATTTCATCTGTAATAGGAAAAAACATCGGTATTACTGAATTGATCTAAAAAACAGTTTCAATGAACGTAAAATCCTTTTATTTTGGTGATGCTCAATATATTTTAAAAGTATCATGTTGAGAATATTTTACTTCAAATTACAAAAAAAAACGTGTCTCTATAAAAGAAAGACTATTAAAAATCTAAATATGTAAATTTTCAGATGAATATCGTTATCTTAATGAGAGATTGTTTTAGAAAATACGGTAATCTAGGAATCTTGTATTTGTTGCTCTCGGTGTTACTGCTAGGTATTTGTACATTTTTGAAAAGATCGCTGAGTTACGGATCTATGAAGATATCTTTATTTTAGAGAGTCAAAGATATTGAACTAATTCCTCATAGTTCTTTTCTCTCAATTTATTATCTAGCTATGTTAAACCTCTAGTGTGCAAATGTCTTATAAACTGTTTCCGATATTATCGATGAGAGTCTATAGAGACTAAGGTGTAGCTGTGAAAAGAAGAATAAATATACTGCACTAGATGTCACATTAGAATGCTTTGCTTATTGAGTTTCTATCATCATCAACGTTTTCACGTTAATTATTGCAAAATATAGATCAATTTATTATCGTACATCGAGATATAATAAATGAAGAGATTCGTGTATGCATGCCTTATAGACAACAGAAGAAGAAAAGAATACAAGGATATATATCAGACGAAAGAGACTTCTGTTTTTTAATGAGAATTGCCATTTTGAACATGCGAAAATCCACCAGTGCTACCAAATCCATTTGAACCACGTACAGTATCATCGAGTTTCTAGAAAATGTAAATTAACAAATAAAACAATTAGAGAAAACAAGAATTAAAACACAGACCTCGTCTTCAACTAACGCAGCCATTTCAATCTTTTCACAAATTAATTGTGCAATACGATCACCTCGTTTAACTAAAATTATGCAAAAGAAATTTAAACCAATGATTAATAGAAATAATAAATCTTACTAGTAAAGTCTAAGTCATTATGATTGAACAATACAACGCCGACATTACCACGATAGTCAGCATCAATGACACCGGCTATTTTTGAGTAAATAAAATTTATAAAAATTTCATATTTAATATTATAACAATACCTCCAGTATCGATACCAAATTTAGCAGCTAGACCAGATCTTGGAGCTAAAACAAAAGCAAACAACATAATAATTTTATTTTTAGCATATTCACAAAAAACCTAAATTCGAAAGTTTTGCTTAGACTCTTAAATGGATGCACTTACCAACACGACCATAACAGCCATTTGGTACAGCAATTTGTATATCAGTTTGAGCTATTATTCTTCCTCTTGCTGGTACTACATAATCATGAGCACTAGAGATAAATAATTTCTTTTTTTTTAACGCAATTAAACGCTATGTTGAGATTACCTTCGAAGATCCCAACCGGCTGCATGAACTGAACCTTTCAAGGGTTCAAATGCAAATTCACTAAGTTTAGCAAATCTTAATACAGATTTTCCTGATGACATTTTCGATCTGAAATAAAGTATAAAAAAATCAATCATTACATTCAGAATCATCTTAAATGTAAATAAATAAGAAGGCATGAAACGATCAGATCAGACGATAAGAAAATCAAAATAATGTAAAGCAAAGTAAATAATAGCGTCGCAGAGAAAATATCAAGTGAAGAAGAAGAACGAAAGTGTTTTAGTGTGTATTCTTGCTAACTAGAGAACGACAGTATGTATTCTAATAGACAAATAAAAGTTTAGTGAATGTTTATATCACATTTAATCAGATGAACAAAGACAAGAGACATATATCTAGTCGTTAGAGAAAAGAAAAAGCGATAGAAATACTGAAAGAGAAGTTTTTTTTTTAAACGAGATGACAGATTCTTTCATCAAGTAATTTTATAATAAAATATAAAAATGAAACAAAAATTGATTTAAATTTCTTCAAGTTCTTCGACATCAAAATAATTATTTCTGCTCCACTGTTCAAATTCTATAAAAGGCATTTGTTTGTTAATTTTAAATTTAACTTGTTTACATTTAAGTGCACATAGAGGACCTAATTCAAATCGATCAAGAAACTTTTGAAATCCACCTAGAGAATTTCCACAAAAGCACTTAACTTGTCCTGAAATAATAAACAAACAGTAAATAGCTAATATGTTGAATTGTCAATAAAATGAAATTTATCTACCCATCAATAAATGCTCGTACTTATTGGTATATGTACTATCAAGTCTGCAGTCGTTATTATTGAAGAATTCCGCATTATTTATAAAATAAATCGTATTTCGTTTTTTCAACCATAGAAGTTCACCTAATTCTCGGTTACATTTACGACAACATATTGATCCATCTTTTTTACCAATTTTTTGTATCATATTTTTACGTTGTGTTTCAAGTGATAAAGCGTGTTCCCATTCATTAATAAGTGATTTCTATGAAGGAAATGACTCATTTAAAAATTATTCAAAATTATTTATTTACGGTTTTCATTTCTACAGCTCTTTGAAATTGATCTTTATCGATTGTTTGCCATTTACTAATGGCAATATCCATTTCTTCTTCACGAAATTTGTTATTTTTTTCTCGTTTATGATTGGTCGAATCTAGTTCAGTTATGAGATAATAGGAACTATTTTGTGCTCGAGCTCGACCTCGTGATTGAACTGTACCAATTTCATCCGACACAAATTCATAGCGAATTACATAAGAACAAGTAGGAACATCTAAACCTTCTTGAACAATATCTAAATAAGAAATAATAACAACATGTAGCTATTAGGTGCATGCATGTTTGACGCAAAACAGAAGCAATTATGTTTCGTATTAAATATAAATAGAAAAGAAAAACTTGATTTTACGAAGAATTATTGACTTTTAGAATTTATAGAAAGAAATATCGAGTAAGAGTAATTATTATATTTCGCTAAAACGAATCAACTCATATAAAAAAATATATAAATTTTTAACAGATGGAAAGCTTGATAAAACAAGATGATTCAAAGTTGCATTTGATTCAAGCAAACATAACACAACTCTAGTTCGAATTATATATTTTAGAAGCGTGTCGAAAACTCATGTTCGCTGTTTTTATATTGAATGTGAGTGTGTGAGACAGACGGAAGATCTTTTATATACTCAGTGACACTATTATACTCACAAACAAATTCAACTACATAGCATTCCCTCTCCATAATTCTTTAAGATACATGGAGGACACAGATGTTTTGGCTATTCATTATTGAAAAATAAACTTTGGACACTTTCGAACTGAATAGTAAAAAGAAATCATCTGTTTAACCAAAGACGAAAATAAGTACCTAAGTATTTTAATTAACATATATTCACTATTGCAATAAATATGATTTTATATTAATAACTTACCGGTAGCAATCAATACATTGCATTCACCTAAAATATTCAACAAAGTTATATGATGACAGAAAAGAAAGAAAAGCTAAACCTTCTCCGAATTGTCTTAGTTTTGCTTGTTGATCATTTATTGTCAAGGAATGGTCCGCACTATTTTGACCAACAATCCAAGTTGGCTTAACAATATTCTAAATTTAAAAGGGAATTATCATAATATTAATCGATAAAACTATTACGCTCTACTTTTAATTCTGGTTGATCAGATAAATAATCGCAAATTGACTTTGCATAAAAAGTTGTTGGTACCAAAATAAGTCCTAATTAAATATATAAAATACTGTAATATGAAATAAAATATTAAAATGTTAATATTAACCTTTTGTTTCATCTATGGCATGTTTTTTAACAAGACGGATCAATGTTTCTAATTTTGAATTTGTTGTTGGATTTTCTTTATGTTTCTGTAAAATTTTATCTAATTCATTTTTAGAAATTTCATTCAATAGGTTATTCATTGGTACTGATTGTTCATATGCTTCATGATATAGTTTAATTTTCTCTGATACATGTCTTAAAATGATATCAATTGGTAAATCTTTGAATGCGGAGTATTTTTGTGTCAATAATAATAAATAGTCACAAATAATAATATTATTCATGTCACCTTTTGTTTCAAAACTTCGTTTTAAAATTATAAGTTGACCAATAAAACTGAGAGTCCCTATATCTTTTCCGTCTAATAGTTCATGACTATCCAAATGAGTTTTAATAGTTTTAATAAGATTTTCATATATATTTAAATATTCTTGAAAATATGAATTGTATTGTACTTTTAAAACATGTTCGAATTGATCATTTATCGGTCGATTAATTTCACGTTTAATCTCAACAAGATTATTTGAATTACAGACTGTTGAAATATTTTTACAAGCAAGTTTACTACATAAGCTAATAAGATTTTTTTCAACAGGTTCTTTTTTTTCTTGAGAATCTTTAGCGCTAACTGTTGCTGTTAAACCAATAATCATTGGTTTTTCTGCTACATGCTCTTGTTTTGATGGACATAAATAATGTTTCATTATTTCACAATAAGGATTTCCTCCCGATGTGTTATGACATTCATCGAAAATCATTAAATTTATTTGAGATAAACGAATGGTTTCTTTTTTCAAAGAATTAACAAATTTTTGTGGTGTTGTAACGGTTACATCATTTGCATCAATAAGTTGATCGGTCCTTTGATCGTCTTGGCACATTTGTACTCTTAAATTACCAACATTCGATATTGCTTTGGCTTGTTGCAATCGTATTGCTTTTCTTGGTACAAAAAAAAAGGTTGAAAATTTTCCATTGGGATTATTTTGTCGGTATTTTATGTAGTAGTATTTTATTAAGAGTGAGGCAATAAATGTTTTCCCAGAACCAGTTGGAAGACAAACAATTGTATTTTTATTGCAAATAGCATTTCGAACGATTTCAATTTGGTAAGCTCGAGGATGATATTTTAAATTGAGTAATTTTGAATATTCTTCAGTCCATTCATTCGACGAATCTTCAAATGGTCCTAAATAAATACTGTTAAAGTCCATGGGATCTGGTTCCGGTAGATTGAGACTATTTGATTCAGAATCTGTTTCTATCAAAACAAAAGAATAAATCGAAGATATTACTCTATTATAATCGTACTCGACGGATACATGGTATCATCTTCATCAAGATCAATATCACGAAGAATCTCAAAAGAAGTAGGACTTTTTGAATTTTTGAATGGTAACCTGGGTTTCATTTCAGCCTGTGTTTCGTGTAGTTTAGATGGTATAATATCGGCGGGTACCAGTTTATCATAACCTTAAAAATATATTATTTATTTTACAACTATATATATATATATATATAT
>OENM01000084.1:76249-164184 GCA_900239745.1 Rotaria magnacalcarata
TTTTGAATTACTATCATGTGTGAACTGAAATCGAATAATGAATAGTCAAAACTATTGGATTTTCATGTTATTTTGCTTTTTCATAAAAAATTGTAAGTGATAATACTTTAACGTCGTCTCATACGCTTATATTTTAACAAATATATGCTCAATGGTAAATTTTATTAGTTTCTAATAAATTTATTGAGAAGAGACTTCTGGCACGACAGACTAAAGAAATATGCTCATAAGACACGAGTAAATATGGCTGTGTGCTTGATGATGATAATCTTTTTTTTTTGGTAGCATTCTTGTCATTCATCGACATTTTTTTCGTACATCTGCCTCGCGCACTTGGAAAATTTTCTGAATTTTATTTTTTAATGATTGAGAATATTAACCGGCATATAATTAAAACGATTTTATTGGTGCAAATACTCGAAAAAAATAATACAATTACAATTATATTCTTAAACTAATGGATTCTGTCGACTTTCATTTATTGACAACATGAAATTAGTGCGCTAATACATTACAAATCTCTTTGACAAGGCCAATTAAAAAAAAGAAAAAATTTATGATATATTATTTAAACTAGTTCAAAAAAACTCGACTTATAATTTCTTCCTCTGGTCATCTTGTACAAAATAAGATTTTATATTTATCCTTAATTTATTGTACTTAGACAAATTTATATTTAAAGAACACGAGCGTTTATAGAACGCAAAAATAATTTCTAAATAAAAAAATCTAAATACATTTTAACCTAAAAGATGTTAAATAAATAGCATGTGATGTTTTACAAAAATAAAAATACTACGTATAGGCTAGTTCGCAAATATCTTTCGATGAAATTATTTTTTAAATTGTTGTGAGCTGTCGTATAGAGATATCCTACATATTTACTATTTATTGTTCACGACATCTAACATTTGGGTGTTATTCTATGTAAAATAGAATGACTCTTTAATAAATCGATAGAAATCAGTTAATAAAAAGAAAACAAAATTTATTAAAAGTTAAATAAAAACACAAAGAAATATTAGTAATTCATTTTCATATGATTGAGTATCACAAATGTTTAAATTTACTAATCGGATTTTTATTTTTATGAGATTTACAGATATAGCTTGAATGAAGTATTTGAAGCAAAAATAAATCTTGAGTCAAATTCTATCATTTCATATCAATACGAGCATTGACGATTCGAATATTTTTTATTGTATTTGATCCTATATAGTACTAAATTATTGTGAAACTATTTTCTTGATTACCGAAAATGATAGGTCACTGATTATTTTCGTTGAGTAGTTATTTAGCTTTCACATTGTTCTCTTTGATTCTACCACAGATTATTCGTTGATCTTACATTAGTATAGTGTCTAGAAGTCTTATCATATTTTCTACATAGCATAGTTATGAGTATACACTAGTTTCTACCTGATTTGATGTTTATGAATTAATTTCGACAAAACGATTAGAAAATTTGCTTTTACTTCATGAAAAATACTTCGAATCGATCATATAATTTTACTCTTTATATTTTCACTCTTTTGAAGGTATCAAAGTGAACGAAAATCTCAAAATTAAACAAGATACATAACTAAGGTAATGCAACTTTATTTGTTGGTATTCATTTAGAGATGAGTTTAGAAATTGTATAACAATTATCGTGAAAAAAAACTGTCATCTTCAAATTAAATTTAATTTAATACTTGTACATTCTTCATTGTTTCAAGTGCATCTATATTGTATTTGTCTATTGATAGCCTACGATATTTCTTAATATGAGATATAGTTAATGGTATATTACAAGAATTATGTTGACCATTTACTAATAAATAAGAAAAAGAAGACTAATAAAAATATATCTTACGCATTCTAGTATAATTAGTAGATTTTCTTGTTGACATTGTGAAATTAGATCGTTACGATCGATTCTGAATTCATAGATATTAGTAATCTCTCTGGAAAAAGTAAAATGTTCAAATGACTAAAGCAAATAGTAGAAAGAAATCTTGTATAACATACTGCAAAAAAACCTAATTCTGTAAGAATAAAGGTTATAATACAAGAAAATGCTAGCAAACCGAATATAATTGTTGATATGTCTGTCTGGCAAGGTTTCGTGGAAACTTTCTCTAAGAAATAAACAGAAGATAAGATGACGGTCAGAGAATACATCTGATATTGATTGGTGTGATTTAAACGAATATATTTAAAGCGCTAAGTATGCAACAATAGAATTATTTTATTGTAATTGGTTGTTTTTTAATTCTGTCATGTCTATACAGCTGGCTTCATCTCCGTCTCTGATCGATCATTGTTGGATTGACACGTACATAGGTTAATTACTATTTTCCTTGTCTTTATATTAGCAATGGCTAAAATGATTTTCTATACAATTATTTATATTGTGATCATAAATTGTTACTTGGTTTCAAGTGATGAACAATGTCCATTAGCTAATACTAATGATCTCATTGAAGATTCTAATTGTCCTATAGCCAAATTAAATGATCTTAATAATCAACGTCTTTATCCATTATTACATAAGATAGTTGATAAAAATTATTTTCGATTTTATCCAGTTAATCTTAGAAAGAAATGTCTATTTTGGTCCGATGATGGCCATTGTTCACGTCGAACATGTGCAATAAAACAATGCTCTGTAGAAAAATTACCTGAACCATTACGTGATAAAGTAAATCATTTACATGAACCTTGCGCCACGATTCATAGTAATTCGTCACTTGGCATAATTAATAAAGATATAAGTGAACAACATAAACAAACTATTCAAACTTGGATGCAATTCGATGATGGACAATCGGACAATTTTTGCGATGTTGATGATGAAACATCAGTTGATTTAGAATATATTGATTTATCAGTGAATCTCGAACGTTACACTGGTTATACAGGTCCATCAACTCAACGCGTATGGTCAGCAATCTATAATGAAAATTGTTTCTTTTTACCAGATTCAAAAATCTATTATGATCTGAGACAAAAACGATTAAACGCACATAAAATGTGTCTTGAAGGACGAACATTCTATCGTCTTGTATCAGGCCTACATACAAGTATTACAATACATTTATGTGCACAATACTTTTTTCCAACAATCGGTGGTGGTTATACAGGTTTAGATGGCAGATGGGGGCCAAATTTTGATGAATTTCAACGACGTTTTGATCCACAAACAACTGATGGCGAAGGTCCAAAATGGTTAAAAAATGTTTATTTTATTTATTTAATAGAACTACGTGCTATTTATAAAGCACGAAATGTTTTTAACGATCAAACATTTTTTACAGGAAATGAAACTGATGATTCACATACAAAAGAATTATTTATGAATCAATTTATGAAAGAAATTGAACCATTAGCAAATTATTTCGATGAAGATTATCTATTTCAAGATGGAAAGGAACTATTAAAAGTTGAATTTAAAGACCATTTTCGAAATATTAGTCATATTATGGATTGTGTTGGTTGTGATAAATGTAAATTATGGGGAAAATTACAAGTACAAGCATTAGGTATTAATAAGAATCATAAATTAAATGACTTTTGTTTCTATTCAATAAGACCTACGAAATGTTTTTTAAGTATACAGAAAAGAATTATGATTCCTCTCTCCTTGAATATTTGATAGACATCGATGATCCAATATCATAGACCCTATATGAGTAATAATTCGTGAGAATAAACTTTAATTACACATAAATTGTGCTAACAAATTTTGTATTATTATTTTCTTTTACTTTTTAAGGTACGGCATTAAAAATTCTTTTTACGGAACATCCAATACAATTACAACGATCAGAAATTGTTTCATTAATTAATGGATTTAATCGTTTATCAACAAGCGTATATCAACTTGAACATACATTCAAAAAATATATTAAGAAAGACAGTTGAAAATGATTTCAAATTATCTTGGTTTTATTGTATTTAACTGATAACTAATTCTAGAGTCCTACGGTTCGAGCACAAATTAGAAAAATATATAAATAGGGGTTCGTTTGTTAATGATTATATCCGATGTATTTATTGTATTTATTAATTTGCTTTATTGTTGCAGAGTCTATTGATGTATAATGGGACAAAAATAGTGAATATTATAGGTCTTTTGTTGCTTTTCATTTGTTATTGTGATTGTTGGTGTTTATTAAAAATAAATTTGTCAATCTGCAGCGTATTTCGATAATCTTTTACGTGAAATCTATACGAAACCAATAAAAATGGAACGATACAGTAGCAAGAGGGAATGAATTTGCTAAAGTTAGACACAAAAGTTACGTTCTTTTTTCAAAAATGAAAATTTATGTTATGAAAACAAAACAACAATCTATTATTTTCTTCCCTCCACAATCAAGATAGCGAAGAAAAAATAGCTAAGCTAGATTTAATTTAGAATATAATTGCTTTTAAATATATTGTGGCTCGATATCGATTTTTCATATATTATTTTATTACTACATGTCTGACTTTTACATACAAGCTACAAGAACGAGATAGTTCATATGGATAATCAACTTTATTTCTCTTAGCGTTACGATTTTGTGAAAATGTCTCTTTATTGATTTCGTTCTCTTGAAACTTATTTATGATGATATAAAATAGTGTTTATTTTTTTGCTGTTTATCAGTTAAAATATGAAGAATTAAATCATTAACATGTTATACTAGCTACAGTTGATTACTGTACTCAAGTGGTTCAAAAAATATTCTTTACAAAAACTTCTATTTCACTAAACTTGAACTTCATGATCTAATGCAGACTAAGTTTTTGCTTATATTAGATTTGTTTTCAATTAGAAAATTGTTATACTTAATATAGTTTATTCAATTTTTCAAAAAATAGATTCGAAACGTTAACCATGACGATTCATTCAAAAGATGAAGTTTGTGCCTGCTGTTTTTCTTTTATGATGTCTTGATGCAATTCAATTGTTATACTCATTCTAATAGAATAGTGAAATTTTGTGTTTGAAAATTTAACTAATCCTAGTACGGATTAGTAATTAGTTTTGTTGTTGGTACAGTTAATTTTCATGAAGCATTGTAAAAATAGCGAACTATTTAGAATTCTAAAATGAAAAAATACTATAAAGCTATTTCATTTAATGATTTTTAAACTGTTATTATACATAACAGCTTTGTTGTTACTTTTGCTTTGCATTTATAGTTCATTTTGCATAGTTTAAATACAAAATTGACCTTTGCATTCCGTTTTCTTTTTACAACATTTGAAGAATAATCTTCCGTCTGACATCTGAATGGATTTCATTTACAGATAAACCTTTATCAACTATCAAATCATTAATTTCTGCTACTGATAATGCTCGCAATCAAATAGGCACAGAATTGAAAAATTACTTGTTGTAAACCTCATAATGGATGCATTTAATAGCTGTGACTTTTCTTACTCGGCAAGAGTCATAATTTTCTTTACGGTTTCTGATTTACTCTGATGGGTAGCGTTTTTCTTTCTGTTCTTCCACTCATTCTGACATAGTGCATCGAGTTATCTCCATGGTAATGCATGCTAATAAGTAACAGCCAGACTCTTCTTCTCAAATGAAATGTGGTAAAGAATGAGATGCTGGCAGAAAAAAAAACTAGCAGAACAGAACAAAAAAAATAATACTCTCCACCAGAAAAGCAAGCGAATACTTGCAAGTAAAACGATTATTTGTCGACCTATTTATTTATAGAACCTTCTACAATTGTAGCAAAGAATAGCAAAGAGCGCTAACTAAAGATTTGTTTTCCAAATATATAGAGAAAATATTTTATTATTGAAATTACTTCGAAGAAAATAAAACGGCAAAAATGAATAATACGCGACCACGGTTAGGTAAGTAATAAAATGTCCTGAATTGTCGGGGAAAAAAATTCTTGTTAATAGTCTCTTTTTGGTGTTCAATTCGTGTTGCTGTTGCTTTTGTTGGATTTCTGGGCATGGTTGCACATTATTCACAGAAAATTAGCGTTGGTATTGCACTTGTTTGTATGGTCAATCATACAGCTATTAGTCAACACAAAATTTCTATTGATATGCCAACTACGCAAGCGGATATTGATTGTCCATACGCAAAAAATACAATGAAAATTGTAAAAAAGATATAACATAGTTACATTTTATCATAGAATTTTCTTCTGATATTTTTCTATAGGAAGGACCGTATTCGTGGACAAAAAATATTCAAGGTATTATTTTAGGAGGATATTTTTGGGGTTACTTAATTACTGAGATACCTGGCGGATATTTGGCTGTTCGTTATGGTGCTCGATTTATTTTTGGCATCGGCATGATTATTTCGGGTATTTTCACCTTATTAATACCGTGGGGTGCAAGTTTACATTATGGAGTACTTTGGGTTTTTCGATTGATCGTTGGCCTTTCACATGGAGTTATATGGCCAAGTATGACTGTTATCATGGCGCATTGGGCACCACCTAATGAGAGAGGAAAACTTGTTGGTTTTATGAATGCTGGTAGGTAGATCGTTTTGAAATATTTCAATTTATTAAGCTTGCATTTTTTCTTGTGGTGAAGGTGCTCAAATTGGAAATGTCTTAACTTTATCTATCGGTGGACTGATGTGTTCATTGAATTTTCTTGGGGGTTGGCCATTAATTTTCTATTCAACAGGTATTATTGGTCTAATATGGGGCATATTTTGGATTTTATTTTATGCGGATTCACCTCGTGATCAACGCTGCATCAGTAATGAAGAAAAAGAATATATAATTGATAGTACTCAAAAACAATTAGCTGGTCATAGTAAAAATGAATTTGAGGCGCCTTGGAAAGCTATTTTGACATCACCTGCTTGTTGGGCATTTTTTACTATTCATACATGTAATAATTGGGGAACGTATACATTTCTTACATCAATTCCAAAATATATGGCTGAAGTATTAAGATTTGATATTAAATCTGTACGTAGCTAAATAAATATTAATATATTAATGTATAATTGATTGATTTTTTATTATCGATTTAGAATGGTTTACTTTCATCATTGCCTTATATTATGTTTTGGGTTAATATAAATCTATCTGGTGCAATAGCCGATATGATTATTCGCAAGGAGATATTAACAAGAACACAAACAAGAAAACTGTTTAATGTATTAGGAAATTTACTTCCAGCAATATTTGTTATTGCTTTAGCATTTATGACATGTAAACTCAAATATATTGCAGTAATTTTATTAACATTTGGTGTTACATTCACGTAACTATTTTAATTTATCAGGTCCTTCTTTGCGTACTTTAGTCCTATCGTGTTTTATTAATGTAGAGGATGTTGTTATGGTGGAGGTTTTATGTTAACTGCAAATGATATTGCTCCCGCCTATGCTGGTATTGTTTTCGGCATTTCAAATACATTTGCTACAATACCAGGTATTGTTAGTCCTTATATTGTTGGAGCGCTTACGGAAAAGGTTTGCTTTTATTAGCAATCGTATGACTAACTCTTACATCTAATAATATAGGATCCAAACAATTGGCGTATTGTTTTTTTCATTTGTGCGGCAATTTACATAATTGGCATGGTAGTATTTCTATATATTGGATCTGGTGATGTTCAACCATGGGCAACTAAACAAAAAACTGAGGCAACTACAGCTGAACAAGTTCCTCTATCAGGCAAAATATTGATTTTTTTAATATTATTGAATGAAAATAATGATTTGTTTTTCTTTTAATAGCAAGTGAAATTTCATCCCAAAATAAACAAAGTGAACCATAGACTTCTTTCAATGAAATCTTTAAAGAATTCATTTTAATTTGGCATTCTTTTTTCTTAGTATGTGTACCTTAGATGTAGAAATTATATTTTTTGTTCAAACTATCACTGAATCTCTGTAGTAATTTGATATGATTTTGACTTGATCATATCTTGTCTTTAATAGATCAAATTATCTATTATATGATTTTATGTGAACCTATATTCCCTCGTCTCAATCTATGTAATAGCTTACTAATGCCATCTGTAGATTAATAAAGAAAAAGAAGGCTTGTTTTTTGGTCGTAAATGAAGTTTTCAAATAGAGATGATGAATTATAATCAAAGATTAGCTTTTAATTTAGAAGAGAATGCCGCGACTAAGTAGTAGCTGTCAACAGAATTGAGCGTCACATTACATCCTGGCATTCATCGAAATGAATACATACATCAATCAGTACATTCTTGAATAAATGTTTTATTACATTTTTGCGCACATGAATTACTACTCATAAAACAAATTTTTGAAACTAAAAAGAGCACTTTTTATACTTCAATAAGTTTAAAACATCTAATGAAACAAGATGTTTCTTTTTCTTCATATTTTCAATGAAATTTTCTTTTAATTTTGCACAAAAATCAGTCGTTCCTGATAAATAAAAAACGGAAATTCTTGTTAGATTGGGTACCATAGACTTTTCTCTAACATACTTAAAATAATCATCACTATCTAACTCTATTCCAAAAAAAAAACACGTACAACTTCTCAAACAGTTTATTGCATTATGTAATGCTCAACCTGACCTATTACATGTGCCTGGATTGGAATTCTTTCGACAATGACTTCACAAGTAAAATTTTTCTATTATTCCAATAGTCGATATGAATTTGCTCATTGCAACTAGAGATTGAATTAGGGTTAGGCTAGAAATTTTATTTATCATTTATCTTAATCTCAATTGGTATTTTTTTTTCTAACAGATTTAGATACAACAGGTAAATTGAAGATGATAAGGATGCGGCACAATCAATCAGTGATCTTAATGTTGACGTATTGTTCTTTAATAAATGAAGCGATTCGTGATTGTATTCATGCTTTAGAAGTGAATGAAAATTGTCAATAAAAATTTAAACGAAGAAGAAGAAAAGCAAATTAAGAGAACCGGTACGCCAGAATAAATGTCCCTCTCAATGTTTTGGTTATAACTTTTTTTCTTTGTGTCCTACAGAGCTGATTGTTTTCCCAAAAGATGCACCGTGAGCGTCTCTACAAAACAGTAATCAAACGTATTCCTGAAGAAAGTTAAGGGAAAAAATTAAACAAAGATTATCTAACACATAAAAAGTACCCAATTTTCAAAGGTAGCAAGTGTCCCATGAACGGCCGGAGTTTGTACTTCTTTTTTTCATCATCTAATAAGTTTATTTTAAAAAGACAGCATATGAGAAGATGCAGCGTGACAAGCTCTACATGTTACATTAAAAGCCTTATGTATTGTTTCTTTCAAAGCGAGAAAAACTTTGTCCGACCAATTTTAGATGCTGCGAAAAGATCATTTATTGACCTCACGGAACGTTGCTCATTTTAAATAACAGAATGTGCATATGCATAAAATAAATTGTTGTTTGTGAATTGTAGAGCTTTTCACGCTGCATCTTCTGGTATATTTTCTTTTCTTTTAATAAAACATATTAGGTAATAAAAAGGTGAAATAACAAAAACCCGAATTCGTAGTGTATCAAAAAACGATCTTGTTCGCTGTCTTGAAAATTAGTCGCATAGAACTTCGTTTATTTTGGTAACAACGAGTACAGATATTAAATAAGATTTTTAATGCAATATGTAGAGCTTTCCACGCTGCATCTTCTCATATGCTGTCTTTTTAAAATAGACTTCTTAGATGATGAAAAAAAGAAGTACAAACTCCGGCCGTTCATGGGACACTTGCTACCTTTGAAAATTGGGTACTTTTTATGTGTTAGATAATCTTTGTTTAATTTTTTCCCTTAACTTTCTTCAGGAATACGTTTGATTACTGTTTTGTAGAGACGCTCACGGCGCATCTTTTGGGAAAACAATCAGCTCTGTAGGACACAAAGAAAAAAAAGTTATAACCAAAACATTGAGAGGGACATTTATTCTGGCGCACTCGTTAGAAAATAGAAATGATTTGTTGAAGTCAAATTAGTTTTGTTCTAATTTGTTAGGTATTGAGAAGCAGTTAGCAGAGATTTTTGCAAAGTTCAATTATCTGCTTTTGATAAAGATGTTAAGATGCGGTGCAACAATGGTCAAGTCAATGTAATTATATATATTTTTCATTAATACTTTTTCTTTTTCTTAATATTCTATGTTTTTTTTTGTTTAGGCTAAAATAGTTGTTGAACACAAGCGTAAATATGAGCGACGTCGAGAAACAAAAGAAGCTGATACTAAACAAGAACGTGTTCGCAAAACTCAATAAGCTTATACTAAGTCACAACGAGAAGAGAATGATTGAAGAACACGAGCACAGCAATCTCGTTCTACAGGCCCACACCAGTTTCCAGATATAATGAAGTGTTGTTTTAAAAATTATTTCGTATATTTGATTTGCTTGTTTATAGGTGGCGTGGGTGGCGCCGCTAATTTACGAGGATTAGGTGCTTTCATGAAGGATTCAGATATACAAATCGCTTTTCAATAATATTGTTCATTGATAAGATTCACTTTGTTCTATAACATAATTCAAGAAGTCAATTTGTTAAAATGATGAAATCTTTTTCAGAACATAATTGCAGATTCATCAAAGTTAACTGCTCATGAGAGTAATCTAAAAGTATGCAAAATCATGGAAAAAACTCCACGGCAAGTTTGTTGGTGGGACTGGTGCATCTGCCACTAATGATTTTAATTCATTTTTCTTTTTCGCGGTCGTCATGTGAAGAACATGTATTATTTTGTTTCTTCTAAATATCTTCATTATGCTCGATCGAGTATTCAAGAAAGATTCAACACTATACTTGTGGCAGAATAAAATTTTAAATGTTTATCTAACATTTCATGCCAAAAAAACAAACTAAAGTACAATGAGAATGAGTATCTTTATGTACATACAGTCGATACACATGTTAAAAACAGATATCCGTCAATACTCTGACTTGATGATAAGTGTTTATCAACTTGAATGTAGAAAGACTCATCGATGTTCTGACTGGTATATCAAGTGTTTTTCTCTACCCTATACTGAAAGAATCATAAGCGAAAGTGTCTTTCATTTTTATTGTCACTAGCTCAAATGATACCATTTTAGCTTATGATAAACTCTAGTAATTATCACAGTATTTATATTTGATGTAAATTCGTTTTTTTTTCATACAGATAAATATCAATAGATGAATGTGGAGAGTGTAGCTATGACTTGATCATTGACAGCTTATACTCAATCTTCTTCATGTCTTGAAACATACTGAAACTCAATATGAATGCCAAATTTTCTGTTGGATTCATTCTTAAATCCTAATAATTGTTGTTTCCGAAATGTTTCAATGATTGATAGAATTCTTTCCAGGTTTTTTTAAGACTTTTGTTCAAATTGTTTTCTAGATTGGAAATATAGGTTCTTACGAAAATTCAATCTAAATCAAATTTAAGATTATTTCAAGGATAGCAGAGTAGGTTTTGTAAAGATTCCATCAAGTTTGAGACATAATCTGATCTGCATTCGACGAATTATTGCAAGTAAGTTTGATAAAGATTGTTCGTAAGGACACCACAGAAATTGCGACTGTAATCTTTGATTAATATAAGATCAGTACGAATTCATACGCAACCTTGACACATGCTCACTAGATTCAAGTCTTTAAATATTTTTTAGCTACACACTACTTTCAAATGTTCATGGTTTCTTGTGCGACTCCTAATAAATTCCTTTTTCGAATCGCATCAGAAAACAAATGAAAGTATCATGGAATCATATTTATTGAATCCATACATGATTTGAAACAGAAGTACGAAAGATATTTACTAGACGAGGATCTTCACGAAAGTGGCAGAAAAAATTGTTGAAAGATATTATTCAGTTTCATTTAAGATCGATTGTAGATGTTTATGCGAATATGTGATGACGAATTATAGATAGATCAAATGTGAATCTTACTAAGAATATAATAAGATTCGCCAAAGTCTTTGATGAATAAAATCTAATGAATTTTCATCAGAGCCGTGCTTCTAATAGTTTGAAGAACCATCAGCTTTGAATCTGTAGAAAATTATGTAAATCATGATGAAAATCTCAACGGGAAAATGAAAAATCTATGGTAGATTTTGTTTCAGACACAAATGAATATAAATGTTTCATTGGAATTTTAGCTAGTTTTTGTTAGGGATCGATTCAAAAATTTCCAAAATTTAGATCTCAACATGAATCTTCATAGTAATGCTGAATAAAATCAGAATAGTTATACATGAGAGGATTTTTTTTCAAATGTTTACTATCTATTATTTATTCTGAGTGTGTTAGTATTGAGATACCTACTACAACTTTATTCTCATTATTGTGTTGGATATTTATAAAAGAAAAGCAAAAAGGCACTAGTAAAATCTCTCAGTGTTTTTCCAAATCTTTTGAAGATTAATATCGAAAAAGATTTGACTTTTCAATGGTACAAAAAATAGCTATATTTGTGGCGTTAACTAGAGGAAGACTTCAAAAAATTATTATAATATCGATTTCGTTTTAGATCTTGTACTTATTTTTTCTCGTGGATTAGCTATTTTTTGAACGAGGTATATCATTTGGTCAAATATACTCATATTTGGAATTATGCGTAGGAGTTTGAGGGATAAAACGACTAGAATTCGATATTCTTCAGAAAATATCTCTTGAGGTAGATTGATCATCTTATTTCACTTTTATCTGAGCATCGAATTTGATGGTTCCTGACAAATATGTGACATTTATCTTTAAATATTTGACTGTCAGTGATTTACCGTATCACCAAATATAGTGATGTTAGCGAAAACAATGTCGACAGTTGACAGTAATAAGAGATAGATTATTTTCGGAACTTCGAAGCTATATTCATTTTTGAAATGCTCATACAATTGTAAACTGTAGAGAATTAGTTGAGTATTTCACTCGTTTATCTCATTTTCAATACGAATCTTCAGATAGAAATAAATATTGCATTGAAATAGCTACTTCAATTAAAACATTAGAAGCAATAGTGCTACATGAATATAGTAAGACAAACTCGACGAATATTTGTTTCTCTATGTTATAAAATCGCAAACAGTCGTCTATAGTTCTACAATTATATTTTATATATTTAGATCTGGTTTCAGTGATCGGTATTTCCGGTTATAATACTCCTTCTCAGTCGCCATGAAGTTATTTAGAATAGTTTTATAATATCCTAAGAATTTGAATGTGATCATCGAAAACAGCATCTATATCAAGTTGAATAAAATTTGGTTAAAATATTTTCTGTAGTACGTTGATCAATTTCGGAACTAAAATTTAGTTTATCATGTTGACTGTTATTTTCTATACAAGTAATTCAGGAAAGAAAACATTCTGGTTTATGAATTTTATTTAGTTCCATCAATGTCCATCTCTCACATTTGTATTCACCTTTTCATGGTTCCTACTTATTTTGACTATTGAAAAGCTTGAATCATTATTAAAGAAAACACTTATCGAATATCGAGACCAAATATTAACAGATACAATTGACGAGTTGTATTCATATTGCCAACGTGTATGAGGGAAAAAGAAAATGTACGATCTCCATGTCTGAATCATGTTCGGTATCGTTTGTATAGCTGCGGACATCATGAATAGAAATACAGATAAACCGAAAATTCGTATGTCGTTCACTATTTGATTGTATCTTATTTTGTTTGTATTCTTTAATTTGTAAATGACGATGAAATGTTAGCTTTTCTTTAAAATGTTTAGTTTTAACGTTCGAATATCTTTTCAATTCTCAATAGTCAAATAGTTTTGATACTCGAGGTGCAAAGAACAAACATGACAGTGAAAGGAGTAAGTCGGTGTGCTAGTTAGTGGTGACAACTACAATTCCTCTTATCTTCGATAAATTTCTAAACGAAAACGAGAAAGAAACATATTGACAAGGAACTAGACGATCACATCAACAGAAGTTTCTCTCGATTGTAGTACAAAGCATTTTAATTCCTTAATGTTTCTCTGGCAGCAACCTCAATGAATCGCTTAAACAAAAGTAGTGACTATATTCGCACTTCTAGCTACAAGAAAGCGAAACTCTTCTTCTTTACATACGTCTATGGCAACTGAGGAGAAAATAATTTTGACGTGCTGATATAAAGTAAATAAAAATAGATATCTAGATATTTTTCAATTGCCTTAGAGTATATTTTTGTGTTTAGCTAATTAAAGAAATAGAACGAGAAAAATCAAATTTTTTTCCTAAGCGAAAGAAATAAGACAAAAAAACAGAGGTATTGCTTTATATGTATGTGTGTAGATAGGGATGAATGATAACGTTATGAAGTTTAAGAAAGCGAAAAAGTCAAGAATAAATGGATAACAAAATGAACAATGTTCCAAGCACACACACCTACATATATTAGATGTTGTCAATTCGTTTAGTCTTCTTAATAGTTTCTACGAAATGAAATCAACTTTTTTTTCCGTTTGACAAACATAACATAACAACAAACATAGAAAGACGAGAATAACAAGACAGAAAAAAAATGAAAAGAAACATAGTTGACTGAAGTAATTATGTCTCACGGTTTGAGATAAATGTATATATATATAAATATATATATATATATATTCATGTGTGCGTGCGTGTGTGTGTGTGTGTGTGTGTACCTATGATAGGTTTCAATGAAGAAAGGCAAACAAAAGAAAACTATGATGTTAATTATAAGTTTATTTGTTATCATCAGAATAAATAGAAGATGGTAAAAGAATTTTTTGTTTGATGCTGATGATTTTGATGAAAGGACAAGAACAGATGTCTATCTTCTAAATCAGATCGGCAACGTTCATTGGCATTTCTTGTATTTGTGTATTATAGAATTGTTCAATATCACGTAGTGTGCGTCGATCATCATCGGTAACGAAGTTGATTGCTACACCTTTTCGACCAAATCGACCACCACGACCAATACTTAAATGCAAAAAAAAACACGTTGATAAAAATTAATTTAAAAATTTTGTTCTTTCTAGATTTCTCCTACCGATGGATATAATTTTCACGGTTATTTGGTAAATCGTAGTTGATAACAAGACTAACTTGTTGTACGTCAATACCCCGTGCAAGTAAATCAGTTGTAATCAATACTCGACTAGAACCTGTTCGAAACTCTTTCATGATTACATCACGTTCTTTTTGATCCATATCACCATGCTAAAATGGAAAAAGAAATGTTTTGTTCATCAGTATTTGTTCACTCTAATTATTTTAATTTTAAAAGAATGACTTTACGATTGATCTATTCAATATTTGGCCAGGTCCAGTACATTATATTTACGGAAGACAAAATTAATGCTTGGTAATATTGGCCAGAACTAAACAAAAGTTTCTTTTTGTCTTTAAACTTACCATTGCTGATACAGTAAAATCCCGTGAACGCATTTTTTCCGTTAGCCAATCGACTTTTCGACGTGTATTGCAAAAAATAACAGCTTGTGTAATTGTTAATGTCTCATATAAATCACAAAGCGTGTCTAATTTCCATTCCTATAGACAAACAATAATAAAAGAATATTGATAAAATAGATATCATTCTATTGCTCTTACCTCACGTTCAACAGTTACATAAAATTGTCGAATACCTTCAAGAGTTAATTCTTCTTTTTTAACGAGAATTTTAATTGGATCATTCATAAATTTAGTTGTTACTTCCAGTACATCATTCGGCATTGTAGCTGATAAAAGAATAACCTGAATATTTTGTGGCATTGTTGTGAATACATCATAGATTTGTTCTTTGAAACCACGTGATAACATTTCATCAGCTTCATCTAATACGAACATTTTGATACTTTTGCTACCTATTTATATAGGGATTCTGAGAAATATATGAAAATAAAAGTCTCCAAATACACATACGAAGAGCAGATCGATTAAGCATGTCATAAACACGTCCTGGTGTACCGACGACAATTTGAACACCTGTTTCAAGTCGTTTAATATCGTCACGAACATTTGTACCACCGATGCAAGCATGACATGTTACACCCATATAATCACCGAGGGCTAACACTACTTTTTGAATCTATACAACGACAACGAAAAAAAAGATCCAATAAGTAAACTTAGTCCATTTTATGATTATAAATATACTTGTTGAGCCAATTCTCGAGTGGGTGCTAAAATCAACGCTTGACAATCTTTGAAATCCGGGTCAAGTTGTTGTAATATTGAAATGGCAAATGTTGCTGTTTTGCCTGTACCCGATTGTGCTTGGGCAATAACATCGTGACCTAGGATAATAATACGAAAAAACAGCCGAAAATTTTATTATCGAAACAATTATTTATCATAATACCAACCCAAAATACAGGGTTTAATAGCACGTTGTTGAATAGCAGAAGGTCTTTCGAAACCATAACCATAAATACCACGTAAAAGTGGTTCACGTAAGTTCATCTGATCGAATTGTTCGACCACTTCAGTCCAATTGCTCTCGATAGTACCATCTAAACAACGAATTAAATTTTGGGCACTTGTTTGTTTGTTTATTTAGCCTACGTACCAGGTTCCATTGATGGAACGCCTGTGCTCGAGGTCTGGTTGGTGTCATTCCTAAATAAAATAGAAAAGATAGAAGATAATAATTTATTGTCGATTGTCTTCTGAATGTATTTTCTTTTCTTCGATTATGAAATAGACAAAAAAAAACGTACTTGTCCTTAGACATTTTGTTTGATTGGTGACATAATCTGAAGATAAACAAGATGAAAAAAGTCGTTAATTAATGTTTGTTGAAAAAAACAAGACAGCTATAAAAAAAAATGTACGTATATACACTGTTCGAGAGTCAGGCAAGCGTTTGAGCAAGATGGCGGATTAGTAAGATGTTTCTCTGTTAAAATATAGACCAACTAGCTTGCATCATTAGAGAGGTCAGATACAAATTGAATTTTTATTTTTTGTGGAAAAAAATCGAAATTTCTGTTTTTTTTTAAATAATATATTTCTATAGAGATTTCCTTATATAAAGATTCACTTAAAATTCTTTTGTAATTGTCGCTCATAGATACGAAAAAATAAAATACTAATGCATTTCAAATCCATATAATGCACAATAAACGACGAATAATAAATCTACTACCTAGTGACGATAATTGAATCGTAGAGAAAGACTATCGATTGTTTGTTAAACAATCATCGTCGAACAAGATCTATCATAACAATATATCATTTTCGAACGAATTAAAACATTGTTTGAGTCAGAAAAAAAGTTTCTCTTATTGGATGTCTAATGCCATGGGGAATCAACAAAATAAGCACGCTATGCGTGAATCATTTGGACAGTAGAGGCAGTGTTTCTAACAGCAGGTGTACACAGCAAAAGCAAAATGTACGAAACATCTGCTATCTTTGAAATACACTTTGCTTTTTGATGGGAAAACGTTGAAAAATATTCAAAATATATAGGTAAACTGTGGATATACACTTTGCTCCAAATTTCTATTAGAAACACTGAGTAGAGGTAACAAAAAGAGTGATTCAATAAATTGAGTGAGACATATCAGTTATGTTCTTGTTTTATAAAAATCTTGATTGTCAATCAAATGTAATCGTTAATGTCTAGAAGCAATGCGCTTAATAGTTTCTAAGAATATGTTTTTCTGATACAATGTGTTTTTGTGACAAGGTGTCGTTACATAAAAAAAAATTCTTTTTATCACAGAATAAATATTTCCGATTGTTTTGGATCAATGTGTTCTATCATATCGTATTGGTTCTGATAATTTTCTGTTGTATTCAAACAAGTAAACAGAGTAAGGCTATATTCTTATTTAAAACAGCTCAGGTTTGGTGTGTTTCTCGTACTATTCACTTTTATTAACAAAATTACATATTAATTGAAACTGAAGCAAATATTAGAAACAAAACATTTTGTAGGAAATTTAAAGTGTTCATTTCAATACACTAAGATATTGTATTTTAAAATTAGGAACTTCTAAAAAAAAATTTTCGAATTTAGCTATGCGTACAAGTCTTTTATAATAGATATGTTTTATGTGATATTGAAGTAGATTATTCACGAATGGCAGTGATTTCTAATTACATGAAAAGACGATATTGCTAGCACATGTATATAACATGAAAATTTTTGTGTTTTTATTTTTGAACTCATCACATCTTGTGTTCCTTCGTGAATTAAGATGATAAAAGAGGAATTCCTTGCATTGTGATGATCTTCAAGTATTACTTTTGCTATGATTTGGTGTATTATCGAATAATATGTTTATTTTGTTTAACATAGATAAAATGAAATTTGATTTTAAAGACTCGCAGACAGATATCAAAAAAGAGAATGGAATTCTTTTATTTTTTCTATTGGTGTATGTATGAACAAATCGAACCTTATAGTACCCGAACGATGCGCCATTTAAGTACGATAGCAACAATGTGTTCAATGGTGATGACTGAATTGCATTAACAGATTTAGAGATTGTATTGATACGATGCCATTTTGTAAAAGTGCCTTTTCATTCAACAGAACTAAACCGCGAAAACATGTTTCAAGAAGTTCAGTAAAATTGCCTGCAGATCAACTTTATCGTGATCTGGGCCCAAACTATGAAGTAATTGATGTTAAAGTAGCGGATAAAAAAATTGTTTTTGATATCGAAAATGGTTATTGGAATACAGGTAGGATCATTCATAATTAATTTTCAATTCATAAATTAAAATCGTTTTCATTAGCTGGTGCTGAAAGTCTCGATGAAGTAAAATCGATTAGTAGCGCACAAACAATTCGAACACAAGTTGCAATATCTAACGAAGAAAACAATATGTTAAAACTTAAAATTGAAGTTTTATTAAATCTTGTTGCTGAATCTGTTGCTGAATTCTCATCTGCTCAACGTTAAATCTGTTAGAATTATATTGAACACATTTTTTTTTTGTATTTTTTTTTTTTGAATTATAGTGAATTCTAGCTTTAGAAATTCAATTTACAAATATTGAATTCTCTATTAAGATCAATAAAAATAGTGATTAGATAAATTGCAGATCGATGCAGTATTTGTGATATTTTAACTTAAAAAGAGAAAAAAAAAACTAAATAAATATTCCTAACGTTATCAGAACTATTTTAACAAACTTCTATTGCACGAAATGATTAGATCTATTGATTGCAAAGCATGTGCATAGAACGATTATATCCACTCCACACCCTGTATTGCGGTTTAGCTGCTTGTTATTCTCATACATAGATAGATAAAGTCTATACTAGATACCATTGTTTATAATATGATACTTGCTTGAATTTTAATATCATGGCCATGGGATCAATTTTACATAGTAGTTTCAATGATTTTACATACCATGATTAGAATTATTGACGATCATTCTCTTTATTCGAAAGAAACACTCAAAAAAACTTGTGTTTATGAGATTGTGGCGGTACTTATATAGTCAACTAGTGTCCTCTGTCAGATTTATCTTTTCAATTGGTAAAACATAATTAACCAATAATGTATACAATCGTAGATTCTTGTTCTTCTGATTCCTTTGACAGATCTACCTTCAGGGATCTATTAGAGGCCTTGCATTTTGTAAAACATTCTTTCACATAGTTTACTTGTTAACGTTTATTTATTATGGGCAATACTGTACAAATGAAACGAGTAGCTATAAATCCGAAAAGTGTATAAGTTATTTTTCAACCATTATGTCGAAAAGAGAAACAAAATATTTCATCCATGATTCTCTTTATCTAAGTCAAGAGGAATCAATGAGTTTATTTCAACTGTTGTCATATTTGATAGGATACTTTTGAATAAGATACGCTTTTCTAACAGAAATCTAAAATAGAGTAAAAATGAGTACTTTATTTCTGTTCACCTATTATTTATTGGTATTTAACTGTTTAGAGCAAAATACTACGGCTGAAAGTTAATTCACGAAAAACAAAGACAGAATAACTCTGTCACTAGAAATATCGATCATGAATTCGATTTGATTAAATTAAAGAACAAATAAAAAACATTCTTAGTTCCATCAACAAGTAAAACACAACATACATACATAAATAAGAGGAAACCCAATAACTCTTTACATAATGGTGAAAAATTAACAAAGTGCATTTTTATTTTATAAAGTATCCTCAAGATACTTTGCTTTTTTCTTTAAAATGCATAATACAGTACGTTTGAAAAATCGTAAGTACCTCGGACACTTTGTTTTTGCTTGGCTTACTTAACGTTAGAAACAGTGGTCTTCATTCTCTCTCTCTCTCTCTCTCTCTCTGTAATATATTTTCCGCTACAATAGAAATTCTGTAACTGTTATCGTTTCAATTTTTCGAAATCAAACTTGATCGATGACATTACACATAAAAAACGATGATACTCATCAATGCATTGTTTCAGTCATGAATAAATGGTATTACTGTAATAACAACATCTAAAGTTGAAATAAAAGAAATTCTATTAATAATTTCACGACATTTTTCAGCATGGTTCGGTCATTGGGAGTAATGAATTTGTCAATTACTCGTATTATTGGTGATCACGAATAGTGCTCTACATGGAACAACGTTATATAGATAGAATTTTTCATCAAACTAATTGCTTTAGTTTTGATTTTCATGCTTAAAAATATTTTTTTCTATTACATTTATAAATAGTAGTATTAGCCAGCCTTGAATCTGCTCTCCAATTTCGATAGGCTTGATTTTTGTTTTACAAAGTTTTATTTAGATACTTTTTCTATTCTATATATTATCCAGCGAAGACGTGATGCTTTTTCCTAAAATTAAATTTGCCCTCCTGGAGTTTTCAATCGCGCCTCCTGAGGAGAAAATCTGGAGAAAACACCAGTCGTTCGATCCGTAGATCAACATATATTTCAACATTTTTATTTCATAGAAAATCGTTGTGTTCTTTTGATTAATACAATGGAATATCGAATCAGAGCATGAAAATTATTCATTGTGATAGTTCATAAACTTGTTAAATTACTTACAAGATTCTTTTTCTTTATAAATGCAACACATACTCTTAGTATAGATAATATATATTTTATCAATGCTTGCAATATCACAAGTAAGGTGAGTGCTGAAAAACTGAGTATTAGACGTGACGAGATCAAATACACGTTTCATGTTAAATCAAATATGTTATAAATTGTTGATAAAAGCATTCAATTACTTGCTAGTTTGTTTATTGGTTGAATGAAGATGAAATATAATACAGAGGAATGATGTGCTTACTTGATTGCATGAAATTAGATGAAAAACAAAAAATATGAGTTTGCATTTCAGATAGTTCTGAATGGCTAATGTTTTCCTACAGTTTTTAATTGATGTTGAAAACGGTGATTTAGATTCTGTTAAAAGAAATATACAAAATGGCATTGATTTAGAAACACGTGATGAGGTAAGATGAACACAATTATGATATATTAAATTGAACGTCTTTTTTTCGTCCATCTTTTAGGATCAACAAACAGCACTTATTTTAGCTGCTCGATGTAATCATTTCGAAAGTGTTAAAAGTCTCGTTGAAGTTCATGCCGATGTGAATGCTGAGGATGTAGTATGTATAGTTTTGAATAGAATCCATGAATAATCTACTGATTTCGATAACAATCATCATTATTATGAATTTTTTATTCACATATTTTTTTAATTATTTAGGATCATTGGACAGCATTACTGAACGCATGTCAAAATGGTAATTTAGATATTGTATGTTTTCTTACTGAACACGGTGCACATATTGAACATTGTGATTGTGTAAGTTTTATATTAATAACAAATAATTCAAGTCAATACTGAATTCATTAAACAGGGACAATTTACTCCATTGATGTGGGCGTCCTATCAAGGACATACAAGAGTAGTTGAATATTTATTAAGTTGTGGTACTAATATTGATGCTCAAGATGAGCATGGTATATCAAGTTTAAGTTGGGCATCGGGACGAAACCATATTGATATTGTAGCATTGCTACTTGCAGCTGGCGCTTCACCAAATCTATGCGACAAGAATAATACCAGTCCATTAATTTGGGCCAGTAGACGCGGTAAAAAAATATACATAGAAAACTCTATTGAATCTAATTAATTTTTTCATGTTCAGGTTATACACGAGTAATCGATTTATTGCTAAAACATAACGCAAATGTTAATAATATTGGAATGAAAAATATGACTGCTCTTTTAGCTTCTACGAAAGGTGGTCATGCAGAAACAGCTCTTTGTCTTCTTCAGAATTCAACAATTGACATCAAAATACAAGATAAAGTAAAATATCAGAAAATTGTTAAATGCATTCATTTCGAATAATTGCAAATAGGATGGACAAACACCACTAAGTCATGCGTGTGGTCAAGGTCTCACTGATGTTGTTGCTGAATTGGTTGAACGACATGCTTATGTTAATACAGTTGATAAAGTAGACTGTTTTCGAATAGATTTTTTTTGCAATTTTACAGTCAATATTTTAATGATTGCTTCTGTAGAATTTGGATCCCGTTCTTTTTTCAGCTGTTAAAAGTGGAAAAGAAGATTGCGTTGCTATTTTACTGGAAAAACATGCTGATATAAATGTTGTTGGTGCAGTAAGTTTAATTAGAAACAAAATCACAAACAATCAATTCATCATTCTTTCCTTTAATATTCATTTTTTTTTCTATTCCCGATTAATTAAACAAGGAGAACAAGACAGCAATATGGTGGGCTGTAGAATGCGGTCGACTGGGTGTAGTTAAATATTTACTTCAATACAGTCCTGATGTTGAAGTAGCAGGTGGTCATGATGATGATACACCACTATTATTGGCTACGAAACGAAAACGTGTTGGCATTGTTTATGAACTTATCAAATATGGAGCCAAACTTTCATCGGTCGATCGAGTTAAAGATTTTTACATTCTATTTTGTCAAATTCTTATAACAATTGTTCTTTAGTTTGGTGATAATAGTTTGCATATCGCTCTGCGTAATTGTAGCCGAGATATTACTGATATTCTACTTTCTAATCCAAGACATTCAAAGTATTTATATCGACCAAATAAACGTGGTGAAACACCATACAAAATAGATGCAACTCTTCAAAAGAGTATTCTTACAACGATCTTTGGACAAAGTATGAATATTTATTATAGAAGGTTGTTACTAATCTAGATATAAATTTTTCTTTGTTCTAAATAGGAACATTAAATTTGAATGATGATTCTATTCTTGGCTATGATCTATATTCATCAGCATTAGCAGAAATTTTGAGTGAACCCTCACTTCGAACTCCAATTACTGTGGTAAGAACAACATTTTTTTTTCTAGGATCTTTCAATATTTGAAAATTGGTCTATTAGGGTCTATATGCAAAATGGGGTAGCGGAAAGTCGGCTTTACTAGCGCACCTTAAAGGTAAAGTCTTTTTTATTTGCAAAATTGTATGTTGTGTTTTTTAATGTACACCGTAATTCATTGTAGATGAAATGTATAGCTTTGCTCAATTAACTGGTACGTTTTTTCTTTATGTATTTCAGTATATTGATACGAATTGATGACTTTTTTCTTTCTCTTTTTTAGATTTTCCCAGTATAAAATTTTCACCTTTGCTTCTCTCAGTTATTTTCATCACAGGATCAATTATTGGTCTTATTATTGGATTTTTAATTCACTATACTGTTGGAATATCTATTGGCTGTCTATTGATTATATTTCCATTGGTATTTCTATATTGGATTAAATATTTTCTTCGTAACAAAGACTATGGACGGACAGCTAGTGTAGCACGATTCATAAATAAACGTTTGGAAATTTTACGATTTTTACTTCAAGTTCTATTTATTAATCCTTATGCACATCATCGCTTAAAAACGGACGATGCAACTGATTGTAAAAAAATGAAGTAAATTCTATGAAGCCGGTGTATTTATTAATATCTATGTAAATATTTAGATTTATTTTCACTGAATATGGAAAAGTTTCAACTGTCGAAGGTGAAAAGGTTAGCGCAACTATGATTGCTGAACTTGCAACAAATGTCGAAGAAACATTTGGACTTGTGGCAACACGTCTTTGTCGTGCACTTCATTCCAAAAGTTTGTTAAAAACTAAAAGAATCAAATGAATTATTAGATTTTTATTAATCGATTAGATTTAAGTCGTGATCGATTCAGAAATCTATGTTGCGTACCTGCCTTTATTTTCGTGACTATTCAAATATTAGTTGCTCTTGTTCTAAGTATTTTAATATTTATCAAAGGTTAGATATCATCAAATAAATTGACTAAACAATGCTAAATATTACTATAGGTATTCCATCGGTTCATGGTTCGATTAATACGGTTTATATTCTGTTGACAAGTATATTAGCTATTTCGATTGTATTCAGTTTAGCTACATGGCTTCGAATATTAATGGCATTGATGAGGTCACCGAAATCAAAAATTATGAAATTGTTAGACCAATCCTCACATTTGAATGAAAGTTCTCTTTATCGACTTAAAAAAGAAGTAAATCATGTTCAATGAATATTGTAAAAAGAAATGAGAGAATTTTATTTACTTATCTATTTATTTAAATCCAGGTTAACCGATTGTCATATATTATTAAAACAGTTGAAGCCTTTTTAAATATTAACACTCGTCTTGTTGTTCTTATTGATGGTTTAGATGTTTGTGAACAACAGCGTATACTTCAAATACTTGATGTAAAAGAAATATAAATCAATGATACTATTGTTACTTTTATTCTATTATCATTCTAGCAAGTGCACGTACTTTTGACGAAAGAAAACGATCCATTCATTACATTGATTGTATGTGATCCACATAAAATGATTCCGGACGCTAAAACAACAGCGTCAAAAATATCATTATCAGCAAATCAACATTCAAGTTTTGAATCTGGTGTTAACGGGCATGAGTATTTATTATCGATTATTCAACTGCCAATCTACTTACAATTAAATTTAAGTAGAACAAAACAACAGAAAGACTATGGTAATGACTTTCCAAAAAGAAGGCAAACGGTTAGTTTGATTTTGTCTTCAATTGAATTAAAGATTTCCACTAATATCTCACCATATATGGTAGGTTAGGGATTTTTCAGATTATAGTAGCGGTAAGATAAGAGTTAGCAAAATTGTCTTAGTCAAGTTACGAATAAAATTGTTAAACAGTCAATACCTATTAGAGATGTTACAAGGAAAAACAAAACATTTGTTTTAGACACTTCCAAATGGTACCTCAGCTCTTGATGTAAGTACAAAACCAACAATAGGCAAGAAACTTTCAAAAAATAAACGACGTCGACAACGACGAGATACATTACCAAATACTAAACCAGTAGGATAATCATGGCATCGTTCAATTCGCTATCATGCTATGGTTTTTTCTCTATTAGGTAACAACATCGGAGTTGACTCATCAATTACTTCAATCTGATTATTTTCTTGATGTAAATCCACGAATTCTTCAACGTCTTATTAATATAATTGCCATGAGTGGTCGATTGTTACGTGCTAATCAAATATTATTCAGTTGGACACGACTTGGATGTTGGTCATATTTAGTAGAGCAATGGCCATATCGTATTTCTTGGATTGTTGTACATTATGAAGATTATGAACAAGATTATGCAGAAGATGCCCCACTCAAAACTCTCTATAACAAGTTTGTCTTAAATATTTGTCTTGCACAATGTTTTTACCAATAATGATCTTATTTATTTTTATTTTTTTCAGAATCAAACAATTTATTCCCATATTGAATGATACTCTTTTAGAACTTGACCGTAATCGACGTAAATTCGAACTTTGTATAGAAAACAGCGAACCTGTTTTAAATCTTATGGATTTAAAACAATTTCTTCCGTCTACATGTAATCTTGATCCATATTTAAATAGATTCATTCGAGGTATAGGGTTTGCATTCAAAATACGACATGTTATTACAAAATCTTATTTATTATATAGAATCTGTAGCATATTTTTATATGAATAATTCACATGAAAATAGCTTTACTCTGGGCGATTCATCAAACTTTTTTTCACCTCGTGATTCAACGTAAGTAATGAAGTAAATAAAATATGCTGAGTAGTTATTAGTCATTGAATCATTTGGCCCAGAAAAATATTCATACTGTTATCATAAAAGATGGTAAAAATATTCAATTTTAGCAATCATTTCAGTATTGCATGAAAAATGCTTCGCTTCAATTAAACTTTTGAAACTTTATCAATAAATATTCTGTTCTTTTAAAATATGTTTTACCGTTTTCTAGTTTTGCCATAAATAATCCATTTTTTCAACAAGTACCAACTCCAAGAAACCAAACAGGAATTTATCCAAATTGTAATCTTGGTCAATTAGAATTTGCAGGTAGCTGAAAATATTTTCTTCTAAATGGTTTAGGTACTATTTAACCCAATATCGAACACAACTACTCTTTCGTTACATTTGATTCTTTACAAGGATTACTTTTTCGAATAGATTCTTTTTGCATAAAAACATTCGAAAATATGCTCGTCAAATTAACTAATCATTAAAAAGTAACAAGCAAATATTTCTCTAGTCATATGAGAAATTAGTGAGAAAACTTCATAGCAGACTCTACTTTACGAATCGTATTTATGTTGAATGTTTCATCAAGGTTGAGCTCCAAAATTGCTCTTCGTAAAACCAACACTTGTCTAGTAATTCTATCTAATGGGGCGACGCCAAGTGTGAAGTGAAGGTGACTAATCTCAAGTAAAAATGCTTTAAGTTGTAGCTAAACGTGATTTTAGGCACAAATTCAGCGATGAAGCCTATCCAAACAAAAATAGGATGAAAAATAGATGAAGTCGATAAGAAAACTATTAAAAATTGATTATAATCGATATTCAACCATATTCTATCGATATTTGCCCTAATTCTTCTACAAGAATGAACCATTCTAAAACTAAAAATTAGAAAATTTCTATGAGATAGAGAGAGAGAAAATGTTAAATCTATTCTGCTCAAAGAAATTTGTACTGTCACTATTCTTATCTAGTTCTGAAACGATAGGTTTTTTTAAACATCTATCAGTAATCTTGAAGACAGATTTTTACTTTTTGGCATTGTTTCTAATCTCATTCTCTAGTTCTATGAACATTGTTTCGTTTGTATAGTTACACGATGTCAAATCACTAACGACGAATAAAATGATCGTTAAGAAAAGATCGAGGTATGCGAAGAAAAAAACGTTTGATATAGATTTTTAGAGATTTAGAAGTTGCCTAAGAAACGCAAAATAAAATTGTTACAGTCCTCACAGTTTTTGCTGATTCAAATTGTGTACCAACTTTTCAGATGTTAAAATATTTTTGAGATGCCCATCGTAATAAAACATAGATGTAACGTATGAAAATAAATATCAGGAGAGTTTGTGATGATAAGTTTGCATGTGTTCTATTTTTGCGGAATCCTATCATTACTCGACATTGTTGTTGTTATCAATTCCTTTGTGTTTTGTGTATAAAGGGGCGCAATGTCGTCCAAATGCGCTTATTTCGATGAAAAAACGAGATGGCGACGAAAATGATAATCAAATTCAAGTATCATCAATTTCGTCACGATCAGCAGCATCTACTAAGCAACCGACCCTATCAAATGATGTCAAAGTATGTCTTTTTTGTTATGTTGAATCAAAATGATGTCCTAGAGTTGATTTTTCTTTATTTCAAAACAAAACAGGTTGATTTATCACCATCTCTCAGTCAGATGACAATTAATGACATTTGTGATTGCTTGAAAAATGACATTGCTGGTATGAAACTCAAAATGATTCCAACATATATTCGAGATATAAATGAAAATAATATTAATGGTCGAGTTCTACTAGCTTGTGATTTCGATGAACTTAAACAAGTAAAAGGCTTGATTGACGTTCTATTCATAAGATTCGAATCTCCTTTGTTCAGACTGTTTCCATGACATTTGGTGATTGGGTACTTTTTAGGGCTTGGGTACGAAGAAAACGAGAAGAAGAACAGTAAGATCCGTTATATCAATTAAAGAAAGATGCTATTTCTATTAGTTTAGATGTTCTCGACTTCATATACAGCCACCGTCTGCATCAACGACTAATAATAATAATAATAATAATAATAATGATGATCATCAGCAACTATTGAATAGCGATCCTTATAATGAATATCAGTTCTATTCTGGTAACAGTGTCCTTAGTTCTGCTCTTGATCAATTATTTTCTCGCTCAACACAGAAGAATATAATGAATTCTAGTGATAGAGTACATGCTGAAGATAATAGCAATAAAATATCGATTATTGCAGTATCCAAAAATGTCACATTTCTCATTCCGTCAGATCGATCCGGTATCACTTCGAATGATAGTACATTTGATGTCAATGAATCAACAACACGAACCATTGCTCCTGTTGAAGATATATTTCCAGTGAATTCTTCATTGCAATCTCAAACAATAACAAGCAATGAAATAAATACAGTCGCACCTTCTTCGTCCTCAAATTCTGTAGCCAATTCATTACTACTTGAGAAAGACCAACAACAAGAAATCGTTCGAAGTGCCAGTGAAGAAATCCCTTTACTTACGAGTGATAATTTGAATGACAAATGAATGAATAAAAATAAAAATTTAACAACTATATTCAATTGGCTGTCTTTAATTTCATATAATTTCGGATACATTTTATTTGATGCGTATCTTTAGTTATCATTATTATTATTGTTGTTCTTGTACTTTTAGATTCGTATCTATTCATCTGGTTAACTTTTTTATTTTTATCTTTCTTTTTCCTGCTTTATTTTTATAAACGCTAAGTAATTTACTGTGGATCATTAAATAATAAATAATATAAATACAATAGCTAATACTAAAGGATGCAGAAGCATAAAGATTTGCGTAGGTCTAATTTTACTCAAGATTTGTGATTCGTCGGTCACATTAGACTCAAAAAGTTTATATTCTCCTTCCAATTAGATTTCTAACTTTGATTATTTTGTCAAAATTCTTGCACAAACATTAATATTTTTTTCAATTACTACGCTAATAATAGTTTCGCGGTTCAACACACTAGCGTAAGATTATACATCAATAAATATTTGTAACAGAAATCTTCTTTCGTCGTCTCAATCGAACGCAAAACAATCACTTCGCTATTTTGGTCGCAATGAACTCCACTTGTTTTCTAATCTAAATTCCAGATATACGTTAGAAAATGTTAGTTAGAAAAAAAAAAACATTATTAATCGTCAGTATTAAAGTAACAAATTTAAAACATAAATTACCCTTGGTATGTAGAGACCTGTATGCTTAACTATTGATAATACTTACAGAGAGTGCCAAGTTTGAGTAGGTCGCAATTTCATCATTATTTTTCCTTTGTATAATCATTTAATGAAGCTCATTAATTGGCCCAACAAAAATTTATATCAAATAAAAAATAGAATTTACAGAAATTAGAATTCATCATTTCTTCTTTTTGTTCAGGTTTGAAGACGACGACGGCATGATTTTCAATGTTTTTCATGAAGTGCTTTTTATTTCAAATATACTTTACTATATGGAACTCGACGATAAGTTCTGTCTAACCAGCATAAACACGTAAGTTCTATTGAATTCTTGCAGTTGTGCAAACTTTCGATATTAAACCTAAAAACTCATTCAAATCTAACGTTCAGAGTAGTTCTAGAAAGATTTATGAAAGTTAATATCAATTAAATTTTATCTATATAGTTCTAGTTTTATTAATTGATAACATAGACATTTTCATGCTAATTTGGATTCAAAAATACGTCTTGTCTCATTTTTCTAATGTTCAGCCGAAGATGCTGTTCTCATAAACTGCTGAGATTATTCCACGTTGAAAACCTTACGCTGTTCCGCAAATAGAAACAAATAATATTGATATCATAGTTCGAATAGAAAAATCAGAAAGAAAAATAAAAGAGAATCTTCATGTTCTATTCAGTATAAAATTACAATTCTAGGATCTGCATAACGTTTTAATACTGAATGGTAATAACAATAATGTGTGCTCTTCGTCTTGTAGCGTCCTCTATCACATTCGTTTTTTCATTTTTCTTTCACTATTTATCAGATTTTTCGAAGAGATCGAATACACTTCTCATAATTGGTTATTCTTTTAATAAAAATCAAATTGTTTTACGCAATTTTTACTTTATATTAAAAGCTCATGTTGCATTGGCAGATGACAAAGATGATAAGACGATCAGAAAGGGAGAGAGACGGAAAAAAAAGAATAAACAAACAAATGAGAAGAGAAAAGAAGAAGGAGCGCTAGTTCGTTCAGCCTTCAGATTCCAATGGCAATTATCATATGTTTGCACTTAGACTTGTATTTTTCTGTTTTTGAACGATGATATAATATTTGTTGGAATATAAAAGTTTCTAACGATTGAATCATTATTGTTTTCTTTTTTTTTTGTTTTATTTCTAGAAAAAGATCTTTAACATCAATTATTCCCCTTCCTAAATTAAAAAAATAACGAAGAATAATACAAGCAATAATATACAATGAGCAATGAGTAAAGAATTTTTTTTTTCAATATTTTCTACATATTATTTTATAGTCAAGAGCCAAAATCGTCGCCACAACAAACACGCGGCGATGCCAATGAAAATTCAAAATACCAGAATAATAACGAACACGGTAGTAATGATAATAACTATGCCGGTGGATACAATCGTGCAGGAGTTCCTCAGCAACAACCTTCAACGCAAGTCTATCGACCTCCTCACTTACAGAATCGAATGAATTCGCAAAAGTAAACAACTAAAATATTCGCATCAAATTAATTTATATTTTTCTATTGTTTTTAGTGGCAACTATTCTAATAATGGCAATACAACTGGCGGCTATCAAGCATCAGCCAATGTTGGTCCACCATCTTCACAACAAAATTATGGTAATAACTATAGTGCGGGTGGTAATAATATTCATTCTCATCCTCCTTCACAACAAACATATTATGGTCAAACACCACAAATACAACCTCAACAACAAATATATCCTCAATCTGTACCTAACAATTATCAACAAATGGGACAAGGGCCACGTCAAATGACTGCATCACCGTCAGTTGACAACCGAAGTTATAATCAATCATCACAGCATCAGACGCAAGTGCAAAATCGATCGTAAGTTTACTATTGATTTTATATTTTATACTTTCTAATATTTAAATCATAATCATAGGTTCAATGATGTATCACAACTTCCACAGAGTTTTGCTCGTCAAGGTTCAAATGGTAGTAGTGGTAGTGCAAATGCTGGCCAACAGCCATCAACAGGTGGTCGTTGGGATGCTATTTTAGCTGAACGACAAACATCAAACCAGAGTAGTGGTAATGGTAACAGTCACCATCGTGGAACAGGCGGATTAACTAATAATTACAATAATCGAAATGGCCGTGATAATAGTGGCAGTGGTGGTTACGGTGGACAACGTGATAATAATTACGGTCGACGTGATCATGAACCTCATAGACCATATCATTCACATGTTGGTGGTCAATCGAGCGATGCAACCGGCTCTGATTGGAGTGTACCATTACCAGCAAATGCTAATCTCGAAAGGTAATTATGCAATTACACTAAGAAATAACTAAATTCATGTAAATATCTATAGGGAACTGTTTGGCGTGCATACTACTGGCATCAATTTTGATCTTTATAATGATATTCCTGTTGAAGCATCACATATGGATCATTCACCTATTGAAAAAGTTTGTATTTTTTTAATGATTTTATTTATTTTTAATTTAATTTTTTCAATGTAGTTTGATGATTGTAATTTCGGTGAAATTATTAAAAATAATATCAATTTATCTAGTTACGGTTCACCAACACCTGTACAACGTTATGCCATGCCTACTATTTTACTTCGACGTGATTTAATGGCCTGTGCTCAGACTGGTATGCTTATGAATTGAGAGGAATTGTTGTTGTTGTTGTTGTTTTTTTCCGTACCTAATAATATAAATAGAAAATATAACTATAAGCAAATATTTATTTCAATTAAAATTTATTTAGGTTCGGGCAAAACGGCTGCATTTCTTCTTCCTATTTTACATATGATCTTCGAAGAAGGTCCAGTGCGTAGTCCTCAAGCTAAATTTGGAAATAATCGTAAACAATATCCACTTTGTCTCGTTATGGCACCGACACGTGAATTAGCCTCCCAAATTTATGACGAAGCAAGAAAGGTAATTGATCAATAACGATGAATGAGAAAGCATAACTTGATTAATTAATTAATAATAACGCACTTTGTATAGTTTTCTTATCGATCTATGGTTCGTTCATGTGTCGTCTATGGTGGAGCTGACATTGGTTTTCAAACACGCGACTTGGATAAAGGTGCTCATCTATTAGTAGCAACACCAGGTCGTCTTAATGATTTAATACAACGTGGGCGTGTTGGCCTGGCAAATGTCCGGTAAATAGTTCTATTTTGTTTTGTTGTATTGCAACTTTATTGTGTTTTGCTTTGTAAAAGGTATTTGGTTCTGGATGAGGCTGATCGCATGGTAAGTGCAGTTTTTTTTTATTGGATTATTTAACATAATCATGAATGTCTCTTTCTATTTTCTGCTATAGTTGGACATGGGTTTTGAGGTAAGAATAATCACGAAGGAAATAAGATGTCTTGATTATTAATTATTTTTAGCCTCAAATTCGTGAGATCGTTGAACGGTCAGATATGCCCACTACAGGTCAGCGTTTAACGCTTATGTTTTCGGCTACTTTTCCAAAACAAATCCAGGTTTGATTCTTCTTTCATACGAATTGTTTACTTGTAATATTAAAAATTTATATTCAATAGGAACTAGCACGTGATTTTCTGCATGATTATGTGTTTTTGGCGATTGGTCGAGTAGGTTCTACATCACAAAATATAACACAAAAAATTGTATGGGTCGAAGAAGCCGAAAAACGTTCATTTTTACTTGATCTACTGAATATTCAATCTGGTAATAATAAGAAAGAGATCATATTTTTTATTATAGGCCTATATTTCTATGAAATATTTAGATGCATTAACATTAGTTTTTGTCGAAACGAAACGAGGAGCTGATATGCTTGAAGAGTTTCTTTGTAATCATCAGTATTCCGTGAACAGTATTCACGGTGATCGATCGCAAGCTCAGCGTGAAGAAGCACTTAAATCTTTCAAAAATGCTCGTACACCAATTCTTGTAGCAACAAGTGTAGCTGCTCGTGGTCTAGATATTCCGTGAGTATTTATTTTGTTTTTGAAGTGCCAAAATAAAAATCAGATCGATTATTTTTTCTAACGCGGCAACATCCATGTGTCGTATCTTTAAATAAATTTTTACAGATCAACTCAATCAATACTATATATTTCAGTAATGAAGAATGTAGTCTGGGCTGCGATATTTTCCTAAAAATTTCTATTTTTCCTATATTTTATCGAAAAAAGTAGAAAATTTCCGAAAACCTCTTAATTTTGCTGTTGTCTTTACACGAAAAAGAAACTTTTAATGTGTATAATCATGTGTTTTGAACAAATTGTTGTATTATAGTGACATTTTTTTAAACAATATTTTTCCTTTCGCCTGTTTAGTGGGCTGAGTGAGAAATTGTTTAATACTTAGTACAAAATTCAAAATAGTTCAAAAGAAAAAAAGCATTCACAAAGTGATCATGTACTAGTTTCGGGTTTTTAGTGAAGTTTTAGTTAGATCTAAAAACTGTATACATATATATATATACCTGTGGACAAAAGAATTTGCAATCTGTATTTTAAGGATATTGTTACCAAAAGAACATATTTTTAAAAAGTAACGACATATTCTGAAAGTTCGTGAAATTTTACGCCATCCTGTGTATATGCATTTTCATTTACACTTACTATCAGGGAAAATTGAGTTATGATAAAAAACAAAATAAACTAGTGGAAAATAATAAACGATGAATGCTGATTAGCAGGACAATACAATTAGGTTGAGATTTTTTGGGAAGTCATGTCCGTAATCTGAAACGCCTCCTTTAATTATGAGAAATAGTATTTGTCTTTTTCATGTATTTGATTTTTCAAAGCTTATGATCTACTTTATTGTTGATTTATCGATTTGTGAAAAACTTTTATAATGATCCTCGAATTAGCGACTTATTTCAGTAGAAAAAATTACACAAGGATCTTGACTACGGTTGAACTGTTTATAACAGCTTCATTAAAACAATTTTCTGGCAGAGCAGTTAAAAAACACCAAAACAATTGAACAGAAGCAGTGTATAAAATGTCCTCTCTTTTTGTCATTTTCTATCGAAAATCCTATATTTTTGACAAGCTTGATCCTCTAAGGATTCCTACATTTAAAAAAAAAGTGCAATCGGAGGCCAGTGTAGTTGATGTAAAAGAAAAAAACACTACATTTGTTTAAATCCTCTATATTAAATAATATTTCTTTTGCTTGAATGAGCATTGGTTTCTTTTACGTCTATTGACAATTTGATTTATTATTATTCATTAAGAAATTTAGCCATCAGATTTGTCTGACCGAGTCAGCGTGGAATTTTTTCCACCCGTTTGTGATAATAGATTTTTCCAGTTAATTGTAGTAAGAGAGAAAATATGTTTGATAAAACTAAAATTTAGTACCAATGATATTTAACTTTTTGTTTTTACTTCAGTACAAGAGTATCATAGAGACGAGTATTTTTACTTGAATGCTAGTCCATGGCGTCTTTGATGAGCCTGATTCATAATTTATTTTATTTGCGAATACAGAAGCAGTTTCACACAAACGATTGATGAATCATTAGGTCACTGTCTGAAAACAAACAGTCAGCGGTACTTTTTTGTCTGGGAAGACAGAAAAGTAACTTCAAATATTAATTATAAATATATAAAAAAAATTTTTATTGCATTGATGATTTAAGATGAATACATTATTGACAAAAGCCAGCATCATGCATTTATATTTTGACTGATTTTGACAGCTTTTATAGTTATTTTTAATTCTTCAGAAGTCAAATGGTTATAAATTGAGCAACAAAGTTGAATATGAAAAAACATAATTATATTTTCTTTGATAGTTCTCAGAAAATGTTTTAAGTTTATGATGCAAGATTTCTTATCACAAAATTTTATATCTCAGTAGTCTAGTCGAAATTTTATCTACTCTTTCATGTTGCAACGTGTTTGTTTTTCTTCGGTAGTTAAAAATAGCCAGGACAACTTGTTCGATTGATTTTCCTATAAACTCCATGATGCATCTCAAACTCATAAACAGATGTTATTTGGCTAGTTGATGAAAGTTAGCTTTGCTCGAGTGTAGTTTGCCATTGATACAGTTAAAATCAGTTAGTTCAAACAAATCGTGGCTACTTCTCGTAATTTATGTTATGCCCATAGATTTATGTAATTGTTTTTTCTTCTTTAGTAATGTCAAACATGTTATCAATTTTGATTTGCCATCAGACATTGACGAATACGTTCATCGTATTGGTCGAACAGGTCGTGCTGGCATGTTAGGTAAGAAGATATAGAACAAAGGGAAATTTAAAATAATGTTGTTTCTTCTATTGATATCTAAATTCGTAGGTCAAGCAACATCATTTTTTAACGAAAAAAATCGTAATATTGCTGTCGATCTACTTGATATTTTAAGCGAATCCCACCAAGAAGTACCTGAATGGTTAGAAGGCTTATCGAAAGAAGCCAAAAAAGATAACTTTTCCAGACGGAACTATGGTGGTGGCCGACGGTACGTATCGAAATTTTAGCATTCTGTCAATTTAAATGCTTTAATGTTTTCTTTTTGCGGTTTCTTTAGAGCGGGTGGTTTCGGTGCACGCGATTATCGTAATCCAACGCAATTACGTGGTAATCGAGGTGGTGGCGGGGGCGGTGGTGGTGGTAATCGAGCGGGTAGTTCTACAGGTGGATATAACAATCATCAACAACAATGGGATGGATCGAATAGTGGTGCCAGTGGCAATATGTGGAGTGGTGACCATTCTACCGGCGGTGGCTATGATCGTTTCCAACAACAAACTGGTGGTGGCAATGCTAATAGTCGTCAGCCGGATCAAAGTTGGTGGGACAGTACGTCATGAAATGAAAATTAAATTTCAATAAGCAACATCCCTCCTTGTGACGCGCAATCTCATTCATCAAATGATACATTACACACACGATGCCTGGTTTCTTTTGACAAACAAACTATGTCTTCTATTTCTTTTCTGCTCTGTTTGATTGTTTAATGTTATGTTCGTTTCATTTCATTTCATATGCATACGTTTAAGCGAACCGAGCGCTGATTTACTTTTTTTTCTTTATCGACAGCGCAGGTTATCGATACTTCTATCGATTACAAACTTAATTTTTTTGTTCATTTCAATGTTTCTCTCATTCTGTCACTGTCTTTTCTCTTTTCCTCCGCATATTTTTTGCCCTTTCTTTATACAGTATGTGTGTGCGTGTATTTAAAACGATGATACTTTTTATTTCGAGATGATGAGTTTAGACAACATCAATCTCGAAAGAAAGTGTCGTCATGATATCTATTAAGACGCATGCGAGCGTCATTTGAGATGTTTGGATGTTGAATAACAAAACGTAATGAATGAGGAAAATTAGGTTTTTATTAAGCAAAAACAACAATACAGTTATCCATTTAAAGAAACTTGGTCCGTGGATTGAGATAAATAATGAATTAAAATTATTCATAGAATTCTGTGAAAATAATTAATGATATTATCTACACAGCTTACATGTCCTCGGAGATCATTTTTATTACGACAACTATGTTTCTCACTGGTTCGAGGTCGGTATTTTAGACGTTAGAATGTTATAGTTAAAGATATTTTTTTCAATCGATATTTTATTTTAAAGTTAAGCTTTCGTTTTTATAATTGAGTAAAAGTAACTGCTATTCAAGCATTCAACGTAGTGATGACCATTGTTTATCGATTGTAACTACGATATATTTGAAAAATCTTACGTAATACCTAAAAATATACGTTAATACTTTCAATCGGCGATAAGAAACTGAAGCACTCGTGATATTTTAACAAAAAACAAAAACATTGAGTCATTAGTGAATAGAGTCCTGTGTCAGACTCTGACATTGTGAAAGTCAAACAAAGTCAATAAGAAAACTTGAAGTTATTGGTTAGATTGCATGAGTAGAACAACCAATCATATATTTGCTCTTGTAAGGTGATAAAAAACTTTCTTCATATATTGAATGTTGAGTCAAAATTCTGTATTTCATAGAAAAAGAAGAATCTCTAAGAAAAACAAAACATTGATGAATCATTCTAATTAACAAGTAGCATGAGAAGAGGTGTAAATTTTACTAGTTATATTTAATGATGAAAATATTCTGCTCAGGGGCGTACCGAAGTCTCAAGAGCAGGGGGGCGTAAGCTATCAATTCAGCAATTTACTACCAAAACAAACAGCGTTTTTTCTATTTTTTGCCTAAAAACCACAAAATTTTCAAACGCAGGGGAGCGTTAAACCNCCCCCCCCCCCCCCCCCCCCCCCCCCCGGTCGGTACGCCCCTGATTCTGCTAAATAATTGTTCATCTGTTGAAACATCGAATGCAAATAACTCGCCATATTTTTTAACACTTTTGTCTGCTTAATAATGTAGTATCAAGCGTGCCAAACGATAAAACAATCTATCGAGTTTTATTGCTATTTGCAATATCTCGTGCCTATATTTTATTTATCATTTAGCTAAAATGGAAAGATAAAAATTTTCTGATTATTTTAACGAAATATATATTGAAGATTGTCACCGTAACTAATGTATAAGGAAACATTCAATTGAATTAAAAATTCAACTAAATAAGGAAATTATATTATCGAATACTTTATATAAAAACAGTATGTTGGTATGGTTGACTTTGATCATAGATTTGGAAGTTTTCTTTGGATAGAATTCAGGAAGAATGCAAATGTGATGAGAAATTCTTTGGTTTTTAGCATATACATAATCGTCACTTGTCTGCGTATGATATTAGAATCGATAATTATTTATGAACAATATATAATCTTACAAAAATGATTTCTAGTACTGTAAAAATGGAACGATAAATATTTAAGTGATAATGTTGCTTATGTACATTTACCATCAAATAATGAAAGTGAATATGTTACTTTTCATTTCAATGGAGGAACAAATGAAATTGAGTCAATTGCACAATCCTATTACTAATGATGAATCAAGGCCTATGCAACAGTAACACCTGTAAAGCATTCCTAGGCGTATTTATCTACTGTTTTTTTTTCTTTCAATATAAGTAATCAGTCCTTGCAAAACTAACAAATTAAAACCACCAAGAGATTCATCAAATATCTAATAAGCATGACTTTGTAGAAATATGAACTAGTATTAATTTCTTCTTTGTTGTTCTTTTCAAGTAAGTCTTTATATATATATGACTAGGAAACCGTTAAACTATTTTCTGATGTAGACCTATAGAAACAATTAATCAAATAGAGTTATAAAGGTCTGAAAGATTCTCGTGTGTATCATTAATTTTAATGGTTTAGACATGTTAAATTCTTACATAAGAATTCTCATCAAAACATTCATTATACAATATAGTACTACAACGATTGATCTCAAACGATAATGAAAAGCAAATATATGTAAGCTTTCTTTACGATCTAAGAAATCAAGTCTTCAAATCGAAGTTAGGACGAGTGCAATTAAAACTTTGTAAGTAAAATTTAATCAATTCAATGTTTCGCTAAGTGAGGACAAAATTAGTTTATTTTCTATTTTTGTATGAATTACTCTGGTAGAGAATTTGTCTGTTCATTGTGAAATATCTATATATCATTGGTATAACTAGTAGATGTTTTGTCTTATATTTATCCATGTTATAACTAATATTGACATTGAAAAACATCGATTAGATTTATTTATAGATATTTAAATTAGAAAGAGAAAGAGAAAAAATAGACGAAAAAAGAGAGAGAGAGAAAGAGAGTTTGTCTTTCAATTAGTATTTTCCAGTTTAACATTATTCAATCATGTCAAATGATTATGCACTATTCATTATACTTCTACCAAATGATTTCGAGAAAGAAATTTCTGTTAATTCAACAATATTGAATACTGTTAAGCTGACTGCTGCAATAGTAAGTATTCTAGCTTATTTATTATCTTATTAATTTTGACTGTAAACGTTGTTTCTATTTACAAAGCCATCAATTGATAAGCAGCGTACATCAGTAACTTCAGATTCTATTCGTTGTCTTCCATGTACTGATAGTCATTCAAAAAGTGAAAATGACAATGAATATTCACAAGAAACATGGAAAAAATCGTTGTGTACTACTTTGAAAAATTATTCTGCTGGAAAAAATAATATCGAAGCAATATGGATTCTATCTGAGGATAAAAAAACTTATCAAATTACATTTTATGTGGAATTTGGTATTGCTAGTGATCATATATTAAAAGACTTAGTTAAATTTGGCATTGGTACAAGTAATCATACAAAAGTATTTGTTTTACCAACAACCTTTATTATTGGAGGACAACTCAATGTTAAAAATGAATCTATATCGACATTAGCGTTAGCAGAAAATATTAATACCAATGAACTATTAACAAATACTGTTAATAATAAAATGAATGATAGAACATCGAGTGATTTAACTTTATCTAGGAAAATTCGTAAACATATTAATGAGTCCAATTTTAAAAAAAGTGTTCGCGCTCGACTCATGGTTCATCAAGTCGTTGCTAGTATTCGAGCATCAACAGAACTTTCATTTGACTTTGTTCTTTTAATATGTCTTGCTTCAATGTTAGCTGCATTTGGTCTTCTGGAAAATTCCGCTGTTATAATCGTTGCTAGTATGCTTGTTAGTCCATTAATGAATCCAATACTAGGTTTTGTATTTGGTCTTTCTGTACGCGAACATTCATTATGGAGACGAGGTTTACGAAATGAATTAATTGGCTTGATTATTTGTATTACTTGTGGATTTATACTTGGGTATAAAATTTGAAAAATGAATAATTACAATTATTTCTTTATATAGATTGTTGACAACATTTGCAGAAACAAAATGGGGTAGTTCAACAAGCTTTCCCACACCAGAAATGAAGTCACGTGGCGATATCAAACGGTTATGGGTAGGTGTTCTCATTGCTTTACCTAGCGGAGCTGGTGTCGCACTTTCAGTACTCGGTGGAAATACTGGTGAATGAAACAATTATAATTTATTACAAAACAAAAAGAAATAAGAATACATTTTTTTCTATCTAATTAGGTTCACTTGTTGGTGTTGCTATTTCAGGTTTGCCTTATTTTGTTTTTCAAGTCTCATTGCAGATAGTATACTAGGACAGTAGATTGTCACTCTCATAACAACTATCGATAAACTGCGATAAAATAGTACTCAAGCAATAGTCAACTATTTAAAAGCATCAAACTAAATGAGTTAAATAAAGACTTTCTGAAGATTTAGTTCAACCCAAGAAAAATTTTAGCCTTTGTTTAAGAATTCTCACTTTCATCATGAAAAACTATGTATAAGTATTTTGAATGGCATATTTTATATTTTCAAAATTCATACATTTTGTTTTGAATAAAATAATCTATGACGAACTTTTCTATGGAAAGTAAAATTCAGGTCAGAATATTGCAATACATTTTTCTAACGTCTTGCTTATCTATGGTTACACCAATGTATGACTAGATTGCTAAAGGTTTGTATTCGACTTGAATGAGATGAATTCAGGTTGACTAACGAGGGAAGGTCCCTGAGTGTTTCTCTGGGATTTCAATGAAACCTATGTAGGTTTGTGAGGTTCAGTGTTAGTATCTCAAATACAGCAAAATTAGCGACTGAGATTAATTTGTTCAAAATATTTGCAAATAAAAACATTTTTTACTTAGAACCCTGAGGAATACCACAGGTAAATTTTTTGACTAACGAGGAAACCTCTTCAAGTGATACCAGCCATTCGGATTCATATTGTGCTCATAAGTAGGATCCAGTGAGACTAGAAAAAGCCTAAAAGATTCCGCGCCGTTAGGCCTTTCTTTCAAAGTTATGACCGTTTTACTAAATTTTCGACCTTTGGCAAGGAATTTATAGAAAAACTGAATGTAGGAATTTCGAACTGAAATTTTGCCTAACGATAGGTCTCATTGATGTTAGAAGATTCCGAAAGTTTCAGTGAAAACAAATGCATCATTCTTGAGATATTGAATATTGATGAAAACAGCCATATTCCGCAAAAATGTCGTAAAATTGACTTCTCTTCAGTATCTCAAGAATGATGCATCCGTTTTCACTGAAATTTTCGGAATCTTCTAACATCAATGAGACATATTGTTAGGCAAAATTTCAGTTCGAAATTCCTACATTCAGTTTTTCTATAAATTCCTTGCCAAAGGTCGAAAATTTAGTAAAACGGTCATAACTTTGAAAGAAAGGTCTAACGACACGGAATCTTTTAGGCTTTTTCTAGTCTCACTGGATCCTACTTATGAGTACAATATGAACCCGAATGGCTGGTATCACTTGGAGAGGTTTCCTCGTTAGTCGAAAAATTTACCTGTGTTACTCCTCAGTAGGGGTATGACAGTTCTCAGATCTAAGTTCAGATCAAATGGGCGAAAGAACTGTTCGAACAGATCAGATCAAATCTAAAGATCTGTTCGACCAGTTCTTTAGATCTGATCTGAACTGTTCGACTAGATCAGATCAGATCTAAAAATCTGTTCAAACAGTTCTCATGATCTGATCTGATCTAGTCGAGCAGTTCAGATCAGATCTAAAGAACTGATCGGACAGTTCTCAGGATCTGATCTGATCTGCTCGAACAGTTCAGATCAGATTCTCTGAACTGTTTGAACAGTTTTTTTGAACTGAACTAAAACTGAACTGTCATACCCCTACTCCTCAGGGTTCTAAGTAAACGATACTTTTATTTGCAAATATTTTGAACAAATTAATCTCAGTCGCTAATTTTGCTGTATTTGAGATACTAACACTGAACCTCACAAACCCACATAGGTTTCATTGAAATCCCAGAGAAACACCCAGGGATCTTCCCTCGTAAGATTTGCTTGAAGACTATCCAATAGTTCTTTGTTTTAGCTTCGCTTCTTCCACCAGCTGTCAATTGTGGACTTCTTTTTGCTTATGCATTACTTGGAATTTCATTTTCCAATGTTGCTGCTGTTCAATCTTCTTCATCGAACAGTACTAGAATGGAATATCAATCAAATCTTGACTGCAAAAACTATATTAATAATGATTATCAACCACTTTACACATGTAATCTAACATTAGAAGCTGCAAGTCTTGCAGGCTGCAGTTTATTATTAACAATAGTTAATATAATTTGTATAATAATAATGGCATTATTTATATTACGCATAAAAGAAGTTGTTCCATTACATCAACCAAATAAAGATATATCAATTTTTTTTCATCATGATGTTAGAGTTGCACGTGATTATAATAAAACCATTCATGAAGGTAATTTAGAAACAAACAATTTAGTAACATTAACAATTCAACAAAGTCAAGTAGCACAATCAATGGTACATCGTTGGAAAGCATTTAAATCGATGAGTTCCTATGATAATCAACAACATCAAACAAATCAACAATTATCATCAATAGATGATGATCTAGAATTAGCTGATACTAGGAATACTAGTAGCAATAATAATATAGTGAATATTGATGTGGAATCACAACGAAAATTATTTCGATTAAAAACTTTTGCCAGAGAATACGATCTTGATATATTTGATAAAAATGATTATGAATTACTAAGTGGTGAAAGCCGAGAAAAAGTACGTTTACTTGTCAACGATATTATTGATATCTATCAAGATATTCCAACTGTTTTTGTTGATCTATTTCGTTTACAACCTTGTAACATACAAACATCAAGTGATAGAGAACATCTGCTATTTTATGAAGAAATCATCGAACTATTACCACCGAAATGGTATCAACTATTTGTTCATGAACAAGAACAAAGACACATTGTATCGCGGAAATCATCATCGAATCGACCATATTCATTAGGCGTACCACAAATGATTGCATTAACCAAACCTATATCAGAATCGAATGAATCATGCGAGAATGACAGTCAAAAATTGAATGTAGATTTTCAACGACGAAGCTCAGTACTCGAATCAAATTCTAGGTCACCAAAAACTAATCAAGAAACTGAAATACCTGTTGAAGGTACACGTTTTCGTATCGCAAAACCGTTTACAATTGCTTAAATTTGTAGAACTCAATCGAAAACAGATAAAACTGTTACTTTACTTGATAGATTTTGTTGTTATAAATTATATTATAGAGAAATGTTCATATATAAAGAAAATTTTCATTGCATCTCTGATGAAAAGACTAAGCCAATATTATCCATAATAAATGTCAATCTTACTATTGCAAAACTAAATTATTCGTACTATGTGTATTTAGTTGCACAGTAACTTGCAACTATGATTCGATTAAGGCCCTTTTGACTTTTCCCCAACTGTTGCAAAACGTTGATAAGAATCAACATATTAATTTATACGTCGAAAATTCTATTACTGATGACAGCTATCTAATTTAGTATGAAAACTAATTACTAAGTTACTTAGAATGAGATCTTTAAGAGATCACAAGTTGAATGCTTTATGTCGTTGTATTCGCTACTTAAAATGATATTTTAACTGGATAGAATTATAGATCAAATTATTTTCTATACAAGTTAAAACATCGTTCGACTTTACAAGGCGCTTATTGTTTTTTCGTTTTTTCCACTGCGTGAGCAGCGTGACGAATGTTCCTGGGAAACATTTTAAAATCAACAAGTCAAACCAGAGGGATGTTTTAGCTCATTTAAAGTTAATTGAGAATGTCTGAAAGAGAATAGTTGTAACTTTGTTTCTGAATAAATTATAATACTCATGATAATTTCAAATAAAAATCGATAGTTGTGCGGAGTTTTTTCATCAGATAAAACTCTGAAACACGCTTTCACCTTTTTCTTATGGTCATTATTAGTACATAGAATGTTAAAACGAGTAGACATATTGTCGTTTGAAGACAATGAATCTTGCCTACCTCAGCAAATAAATTAGATATAGAAAATTTGAGTTAACTAAAAAATTTACACTCGTTAAGAACTATACGTAAACAAGTGAAGACATGTTTTTCTTCATTCAAATGTAGAGGAAACATCAGATATACACATAATACTTAAATATAATGTTTAATAGTACTTAGAAAACGATACAAGTTTCCATCATAGATCATGCTAGTATTATGTAACAATGTTTCTTCAATGCTGAGTCATACGAAAAGTCAGTCGTTCTAAAACCAATTTAGAAAAAAACTGAAACTCTCTCAAAGTATATGATAGTACAGTGAATATTTCCTCCAGAAGATCCAGATTTCAGGAGAATTAGTTTCAACGATGAAATGAAAAATTCCATACAATTTTGTTTTAGTTCTTTTGAATATTATATGTATTTGTTTTGGAATCAAAATGTTGATCTCAAAAATGTTAGAATATAGACATGTTTTAACGATCTTTCACAGTCATATCGAGAAAATACAAGTTTTTTCTCAACACTCAAAGAAATGTTTTTCAGAAACGATAAAAAAATTTTTTTCTTACTGTGTGAAAAGTAAACTTAAAATAAGGATTCGAATACATATTGAAACTTAATGCTTTTACTATAATACTTCTATTTACGAATACATGCTTTTATTGTGACTTTAAGCGCTAATTCTCTTCATTTGTCGCACTATGAAGACATTGTTCGAATAAAATTGAAACAATATTTGATCGGTACTTCGATAGTCTGTATCAAATCATGCCACCCAAAAATATCTAGACCAGTTTTGGTCAATTTGAAATAGATAGCGCTTACTGCTTCATATTTTATCAACGAGCATTAGATATCTATTGAGCTTTATTTTTCGGATTACGTGTATAATGAATCATAAACATTTACACAGTATATATGAATGATATTAACTGAAAGAGTAGAATAAATGTTCAAAGAAGTATTCACTATATAGGTATATATCTTCGCAAAGTGTATGTCTGATGAGTAGCGACATCTAATAGACGAATTATTCTATAGGAGTATCATTAATTTACAATGTGTTCTACACTATTCTGTCCATCCTACCAGCATCGTTTGTTTTTGTTTGCGACTGCTACTACGGTGGCATGTGGTGCATAGCATTGAATATTGACAATGAAAATTGATCGAAGCTCTTATGAATTTGTTTTTCTTTGTTCTTTCATTTAAAGATACCAATATTAAATTGAGTTTTATTAAAATACTCGATGCAATCATCTGCACGCTTAAGATCATCGACTCTCGATCGATCGCTACAGAAAACAAAAGGAGATGTAATTTAATGAAAATAAAAAGCATAAAGAACAATTCAGTCTACTCTTTTATAGGCAAATTTAAGTACATTTGCATTATTATTCTCTGAAATGGTGCAATATTCACAAAACCGTGTTGATAATATAAATGATCTTCAAAACAGGTAAAACATTATTTTTTATTTTTTGTCTTTTGTTTTTTGAAAAATAAAATTGTTTGAATAGATTAGCTGACTTCGGTAAACATGTAGGTATTCGTGTTCTCGATTTATTTTTTTATCGTGCTGGTAAAGACAAGCGCGAGGTACGGCTCACACCAATGCTTGTTTTTATTCAAAAAGTTTTTTGGAAAGTAAATGAAACTGAAAAACTAACAAAACAAAAATCAATGTATTATTTTCTAGTTTTTATTTAATCGCGAAGCTGACAACCTTGAACAGCATGCACAAGAAGTAAATGTTTGTATGTATTTTTTTTAAACTAATAATTCTGTTTCTATTCAGTCAACTTTTATTTAGATTATCTTATTGAACGTGAATGTTTGGTCAATAAATTTATTTCTGTTCCCAATGATAAAGGTATAGAACTAATTATAAAGAAAAAGCAACGAAAAAATATTGTCTTGGTTTATTTTAAGGCAATTTGAACTGTGCGTCATTTGTGGCGGGTATTGTTGAAAGTGTCTTATGTTCGAGTGGTTTTACATGTAAAGTTCTTGCTCATCAAGGAACTCGTGGTACAACTTATGTCATTAATTTTGATAAGACAGTTATGGAAAGAGAAAGTCGATTTGATAGTAAATGAATATAAATTGATTAAATCAAAATGAATAACATTTCTTTTTAAATTAAATTAAATTAATAAGTTCATTGATTTCTTTTTCTAGATGTATATTAAACGGTAGATGTAACAAAACAAAAAAAAGATAAATTATGGCAACAACAATGTTAACATCAACTCCTACTAAAGAAAAGAAAAAGCATTCGTCGCCGAACAAACAAAATCGATCAAATATTGCTGGTACACTTAAAGTAAATAATCAGCGAGAATCGTTTCATTTTTGTTCAAAGTGATTTTATTTTTAGCGCAATCCAAAATATGAATTAAAAAAGGATGAACTTATACAACTATTAGGACGTTTTGAAGCTGAACTTCAAGCTAAAGATATTGCCTTAGCAGCACTGAAGGTAACATACAGGATGTTTCAGACATACGAAAATAAAAGACAGAAATACACACTGAAAATCATAAATCTTGTACTATCACAGATGAGAGAAGAGTTAGGTGATTACGGAAAGAAAAACTATTAGTAACTAAAACCGCTACTCTCTAAATATCTTGTAGAACCAACATTGTTAAATCATCGTAAAAATAAGATGAATTTTTTCATACATTCTAAAATACTTTACTAGTATATTATTTTTAATGAAAGATACCGTATATTTCAGTACTTAGACACGGTAATATAAGAAAATTCATTTCTATCTGATGACAAAAACCAAAATATGAAATGAAGTTTTCTCAACGATAGCTTTATAACATATTTCAAATATGATCATTGCATTTTGTAGAGCAAATAAACTAAAAATTTTCTTTCCAAAAATCACTGAGAATTTATGTGTAAATGTCAATTGTTTTATGATACTAAAACATTTCTATTTCGATATTTTAGTCAGAAAAAGTGAAAACACTTTTGTCCAATGCGCGATTTGGTCGTCTTAGTTGTCAAACTGATCCTTATGCTGCATTACTTCGTGATAGTGAACATGTTAAAGAAGATGTACTCAATGAACAAGTACCAATGAAGAATGCATACGAAACACAGCTCGTACAACTTGAAGAACTTATTGTTCAACAAAGAAAACAAGTGCACACATTAAAATTTGCACTTGATGATGCACAACATAGATTTGGATTGGTAATATTTAATACATATATATATATATATTTATAGTTACTAATGAGTTTGCATTTAAGTTGGCTCAAGAACTTGAAAATGAAAAAAACGAAAAAGCCCGATTAAAAGCATTTCAAAATCAATTATTAATCAATGAAGAAGAAAAAATTCAACTACGCAACGAAGTAAATATTTTGCGCACAAAAATTTCGAAAAATAACGTATTTTACCATAGTAGTCACACATAATTATATCGACTTGAAGTTTTCTTTGATAAATATGTGGAGAAACAAAAAATGTTTTTATTCCATAGAATGATGAAATGTTTTTCTTTTGCAGATCATATATAGGTAATTTCAATTACAAGTTTATAAAAAGACATGACACAAAAAGAAAGAGACTACTTGCTTAAATAAACTTGTAATTTTTGTATTGATTCGTCAAATAAGTCTTCAACAACAATATTTAATCAGTTTATGACACAAAACATTCTAAGGAGGAAAAATAGTATTCCATGTTGAATTAATATATAAAATAGCGACAGATGCACGGTTACCCATGGTGTAACAAAAGAGTAAAATATTTCAAAATTTGTTCTGATGTTATTCTGTATAAATTAGTGAATCATTGTAAACGTAACAAATCGATCATCAAGGATAGATTCATAAAAAAATTACGGAGTATTTCTTCTTTTTTTTTGTCTTCTCGCGTTATATGAATAAATGTATGATACTGATAAGTACGATAATATTCATGAGTGAAAAAGAAAGATTTTTCATCTTACAGCACAAAAATTTTTCTTTGATTACTTTTCCATTGAAAAGAAATAGTAAGTCATCGTAACTTTTCATTTGTATGTCACTTGTACAGAAAATGATATGAGTAAACCGTACCTAAGACAAGACTTTTTCCTAGAAAGCTAATCTATCTTGAAGAGGAAATTGTTTTTAATTGAAATACATATTTCTATGTTGTACTTCTAGCTCGAAAATGTTAAGCTACATAGTCAGGAATTAGAACAGCAATTAACTCAAGTAATAAAGCTACTGGAAAATGAACATGAACGGCATAAAAAATTTGTTATACTTCTCTTGAATGAGCGTAAAGTTGAAAACGAACATCATCAAGAACGATTAAAACAATTATCAAATAATCATACCAAGTAAATTTTTGAAAAAACTCATTCAAATAAACTTTGACATAATTCTATTTGAAGTGATGATACAAAACGTGAAGAAAGATTTAAAGAATTAGAATTAGAAAATGAACGTACTAAACAACTTTTCACAGCACGTATTCAACAGTTACAAAGTGAAATTGATTTATTAGTAAAAGAAAAAAAGCAACAAACAATAACAAATAGTAATTATTTTGAATTTTTTTCGAAGTATCCTATGTGTATTTACGATTAAGATATTCCAACATCGGATGGTGAATTGACTGAAACATTCGCTAAACCTCAATCTAAATCACGTCAATTACCACCAACAGTTACTCAAACTACTCTTCCAACGAATGATCCACCATCTTTGCCGTTCAATGCAGAAAAATCATTCGTGTCAACAACTGGTGGTATTCGTCGTCCAACTATTATTCCAGCTCCATCAACATCGAAAAATGCTACTAATCTGATAAAAAAATCCGGAGTTGCACCTTTGTCACTTGCAACACATTCACAACAAACATCATCGATGACAAATTCAACATCATCTATCTCTGAGTTACCTATATCGCCAGTACCTGCTGTTGCTAAACGTAATATTATACCAACCCGTTCAATATATAATGTATCTCAATCTCCAATCATCTCTAATCCTCGCTCATCAACAATTAATAGTCAAACAACAACATCGTCGATGCCGACTGTTTCATCGATAACAGGAAACAATGCCACACGTGGTGCTGGCGGTATCCCACGTTTGACGAAAACTCCACATCAAATTGTTAAGCCAACAACGACGACGACAACAACAGCTGGTCCAGCGAAACGACCTGGTCAGGTAAACTCATGTTCTCTTCACTTACCTGGCAAAAGAGACTAGGCAAAGATAAAATCTGAATCTTTCGAGTTCATTGTTGAATATAATCAACTTCTATCGGTTGATAAAATAGAACGAGAAAAGAAGAGAATGAATATTTCTTTTTATGGTAAATCTATATCATTAACAAAATAATATAATATCTAACCGAATACTTGAAACTATTTAAATATCGAATAAGAGTTCCGACACGATGCATGCGTAAATGGCAATATGACAATTAAAGGATGCATCCTATTGCTTCGTTTTGTTCTATCATAGTTTTTCTAATGAAAAGGATTGAAAATTGATATACATAGAAAACTTCGTCTTGTGGTTGTTCTATATACTATTCTCTGCATCTTGTAGACTAGCTTTTCATCAGAACACAAAGTTGATGATCTGCGAACTTTGTTAGAAACCATTCATACAGGTAAAATATCTTTTCGATTACAAACATTCAATCACCCGTGACCTATCTATGCTTTTTGTGTCTGTTTGATTATTTGTCACGAAGCTTCTTCTACTTCTTATGCTTCTTACATGTGTGTGTGCGTGTACTACTAATGCTAATCCTATCTGCTTGGCTATATGTTTTTCTTTTTCTTTTTATTAATTTTATTTCTATTATTGATAATTTAGTTGCTGAAAATCGTTTAACATCTTCAACCGATATTGCCGATTCACCATCATACACAGACAAAAACGATCTAAATTCTACATCATCATCATTGTCACCTTCACATTCCGACATAATCATTTTTAGAGCTGCTGAAAATGGAGATACAGGCATGAAATTAACTGCTTTTGTTTCAAAGTGAAGAAATATTATTCAATTTTAGAACAATTAATGAAATTTCTTAAACTTGGATCTAACCCAAACAGTCAATTGTCCAATGGCAACACATGTCTTCATCTGTCTACAATTAATGGACACATTGAGTAGAAACCATTCGAATAATTTTGCATACTAGATATCACAATATCTAATTTAGATGTATTCGACATTTACTTAAGTTTGGTGGTAATCCATTTCTTGAAAATAATCTCGGTTTGACACCATGGAATAATTTATCTCAATTAAACGAAACAATCGAACTTGAATGTCTGCAACTATTTGTTGATCTTAATCAAAGTCTAGTAAGCAACTTTAGATAGTAATTATGAATCATTCATTTCTTTGTTGTTTATGTTAGCCACCTGTGGACTTGATTTTTGATGTTATTGAACATGATCATATAAATACGTATGATTATTTATTATCAATCACACATGAAGAATTAAAAAGTAATCCTTCGTATTGTTCGCGTTTATTACGAACAGCATTAAGATCATCGAATACGGTACATATATATATATTATTTTCCTCATATTAGAATTTACTTCACACACATTTTATTTTAGTATTTTCTCGAACGTTTATTTGCTATGATACCTAGACAAGACTTTGCTCAATTTATAAATCATAATACATTTATTTCAAATGAGTGCCTTGGTGTTTTATCAACATTAGGCGATGAAGACAGTTCGTATATCGACTTAACTACATACAAAGAAATATATAGATAATATAAATCGTTTTTTGTTTTGTTTTAATAGATCATTCCAAACCTATCAATGTAATGGTTCGTATAATATCATCAAATAATGAACATCGATACTGTTACGCTATTGGTACAATATCTATAACAGCAGAATTATCTTGGCTTGAACTCGAACGAACATGTGTAAAACTATTTATGGATCATATTACACAAATCGATTCACCATTTGATTATACAAAATCGTCTATTGGTTGTACAGCTAATCATATTGATATAATAACACTTGGTATGTTTGAAGTTTAATCAATGTAAAATAAGAAATATAAATTTTATTAATTATTCGAATAGGCTTAACTAAATGGAATTATCAAGATAGTCCGAATGATGAATCACCAATGCCATATACAGCTGCACATGTACAAGATACGTTAACTATTTATCTTAAAGGAATTCAAAGCAATACAACGGATTCCTTAGCATATAATTATTTCATTCCAAGTCAAAATTTGAAAAATTTTATTCGTTATGTATGTTCAAGTTTTTTCTCTACATTGAAAATCTTATTGAAAATGTTTTTCCTCGTCTATTTAGATTGAACAAAATTCTTATGTTGGAGTTTATGGCGCAGCATATTTACAGAAGAAAGCATTATTTGAAGATCTTATGCGATATTTAGAACGACCAATGGCTTTTTCAACTAGTGCCAAGTTTCGAGTGGTCAAATTTGAATTTGAAAGTGTTACAAGTTTAGACGATTGCATTGATGAACTTGTTGAACAAAGTATAGATAGCAATATTCAATATTAAGTTTTATTGAATTATTTAGACTTCTTACGTACAAATCAATCGTCGAATGAACAACAATCATCTACAAAATATTTATTATATTTTGCTAATATACAAAACAGTGCTGGAACGGACGTACTTAATTTACTATTAAATGGTGAATCATCGTCTGGTACGTGTCAAAAAGTATCCTATACCAGAGAAGAAGACTCAAGTAATTATTTATGAATTTGCTTTTGCTTCTTTTCAATGAAATTTTGTGTCTTTGCACGGATTAGAATCGACAACAGTTTATTACTTTCCATCGATGTTTCATATATTTATTACAATGAGTAAACGTACGTGGTCAACTGAACATGAAGTCTATAAGAAATTCAAATGGATACCATTTAAACTTGAAAATCCACCATGGAATGGTTTACTTAAACGACATTTGTGGAGACGTATGATTGATGTGTAATGACAATATTTCTTTTTGAATTACGACTAAATTTTATGTTTTTTTGCTTCTTCATGTATAGAAATATTCGTGAAAATCGATTGGTCGATAATGAATTGATTAAAGCGCTACAGTGGGTAACAAATGTATGGCAACGTTATAATGAATGTTTACAAAAATTGAGTCTTCAAGACGCATTACTTGGACCTGCCTTATTTTTCGATTGTCCGATGGAACGTGAAACTATTTTTGAGTAAATTCCTTTGATTTTTTTCTTTCGTATAAAATGTTACAAGACAATCTTTAATTATTATTAGGTGGTTACAAACAAAATGGAATACAATAGTAGCTCCACTTGTCCGTGAATTTTCAATGAATAAATGTGCTCAACCAAAACCGAGAGGATCAACATCAGCGACGGCAGCTGCAACAGCTATTGCTTCATCATTACGTGCTAACAGTCTTGAGATTAGTACACCTTATGAATCAGTGGCATGTACTGCTCTATATGTTTTATTACATCGAGCTGTCTCACGTGATTGCCCATTGACAGGTCAAGGTAAACTTTTATTTTTGTAAAAAGGCTTTTATGATTCAAGTTTCAATTCATATAGAACGCGAACAATACTTACTGAATTTTGTTGGCAGTCGTTTGGAAGGTAGTAGTTCATCGTCGATGATTTCCTCAGCAGCATCAAGCCGTGCTGGTACTCCCCAACCATCCAATTATTGTGACTTTGTATCTATACAACTCGAGTGAAGGCGATGATGATGATGATTATGATTATGATATTTATTGATGATCTTGTGATTTAATTTGTTTTTTGGTTTGTCGTGTCTTTTTGGTGGATCGGCACCTAGTGGCTTTCTTTTTTCTCACCATAATGTCAGGTGTTACTGGTTTTATTTTAAGAATCAGCTCTTTTTTCTTCTTCTCTTTCTTTCATTTATATAATCGTATTTTTGGTCCAGTTTTTCTTTCTGCTTCCATATAATAGTTATACTTCTCTCTTCTCTCCGCACAGACACGACTTTTGTTTGTTGGTGTCTTTCTTTTTGTCTTCGTATAATTTTGTCATGATAAATATTCACTTTTGAAAACTACATCTTTTTCTTTCGCCCTTTTTTTCTGTTGCACATGATGTATACTGATATAGTGGAACGAAACGATGCTGTGCAGCTACGACTGTTTTTCATCTTCTTTATTATCATGTTTGAATTGCATGATGTATGTATAGAGGAGATTTTTTTGAAGCTATCATCAAAATAAATATGCACTGACGTTTGTATTGAAATAAAATATACTTACACAATGATTTTCTCTTCTTATTTAATTGATATAATATAGAATTGAAGGCATCAACAACTACAATTGTTCAATGTAATAAAGCTTTATAAGAATTTTCTTCGCACTCATTCGAATTGAACTATTCTGTATGCTAAACTTTTAATATTTGATGAATAATTCTTTTTCTCGTCTCGAATTAATAATGGTATCCGTAGTAGCTATACAATTATATTGAATAAAGAAAGAAACTTATCGGAATTTCTATTGTAGTGAGATTAAAAGAAAAACATTTAGTATTCGGTTCGACTGAAAGACATGATTTTAAGCATATAGTTGAAATATATTGATTGTCAAATGACATAACAACAAAATTTCGAAGATAACTATAAAGGATTTTCGACTTCTTTAGTTTCCTTCTAACTACGTAGATGATGAAATACGATCCGAAAAAGATATATCTATTGTGCGATATCATTATAAAAATTTAATTGATAATTTGTTGACACTGTTTCTAATCTATTAAACAAAGCTCATTGGAAGGTAGGTGCACAATGAAGATGTGACACTAGAAAGAATTTTTTCTTTTTTCAACAGACGTTTATATATATGTCCTAGTAATAGAAGGAATAAATGCATGAAATTATTTTCCAGTAAGATCACGTTTGCTAGTGATAGAAAAGAAGTAGTCTACTGTGGTCGCACGTTAAAATAGCTGAGAACCAGTACTGATTTTAATTATCGAAGTGACCATGTGAACAATGTCTAACCTAAAAGAGAACTCGCAAAACAAAAAGGGATAGTTCACTACAAAAGCTTCGCTTGGGTTGGATTACTAGTTACTTCTTTCTATTCGTACTGTCTATGTGTATTCATAAATATCTATTAAAAAAACGAGATAATGGAAAACTATCGAAAAGATCTTCACGTAAGAAGAGTTACTAAATATAATATGAACAATTCTCTATATTTACGATCCTTCGTCTCTATGCAGTCATTAATCTAATCTATTAGCTTCTGTTGCAATAGTATGTACATAGTTACTGGGTAAATTCTTTCATGAGACATGTGGATGAGAGATGTCTTCGACTACTTTGATTCGAGTCACTATATTTGAGTTATTTTTTTCTTGGTTTGGGAAAAACTTTGGAGATTCTTAGTAAATTAACAGTAAGGCACAATGTTGCTAGTAGCTGATTTCAGTTCTATAGTTCTAAACATTCAGCTTTGACATATGCGTTTTCGTATACACAAGCTTTGCAACAAATGTATATTGACTTGTGCTTCTATGTATACGAGGCAATACCATAATTACTTTAATATTCACCCAAGTCGAGATTTACGGAGTTCGTATACATGGTAAATACGGTTCGTCCACGATCGTATATTATCGTATATCTCAATAATAGATAAAAATGTTGTGTTGATTAAAAAAACGATTGTTGTTTTCATTGCATTTGTATTGTTTGACAGATTGTCAGAGAAAATATCAAGATAATATCTTTGGCTGTAAACGAATTGTTGTTGTTACATGGTTGACCTATACAGACCTCAATATTTGCCCACAGTATATCACTTTCTTGCTAAAGACGCTCAAGAAGCTTATGCACTTGAGAAAATAAATATGTTAATCGAGAGCTTCATTGAAATCTCTGTATAGAAAAAACTATAAATCATGATACAGTAAAATAGTTCTATTGGTGTAAAATCGTTTTACAACTCGTACTAATCAAATAAAACTAAAATGGCAATCTTGCGTCTATAACAAAAAAAAGGTAGAACGATCACACACATCACAGTTTCAATCATAAGCGAACTGAGTAAATAAAGCATGTTTTCATAGTTGAATATGAATATCTCTGAATATCCTAAATCACTGTTTTCTCCTGAATATTTCTACAATACTTTGTAAGAATCGAAACTAATTCATATGACGCCATCATTGACAGAATACTGCATCTGAATTTCAATTATTTTGTAGCTATTGTTACATTACAAGTGTTTATACTATAATTCAAAGGCTCATAAAAAATTCACACGATCTGGCAATCAAGAATATTCATCAAGATATGACAAAAGCAGATTTTCATCTGTAATAGACGTTACTGCTTTCGACAAGAAGTATACAATTTAATGTATTTAATGCAAAAAAAGCGACACCTTGGCGTAGACACCAATATAACATTGTACAACAATATTTATGATCGTTTCTTATCAGCTAGTTGTTAATGATTGATAACTGATCGATAATAACAATTTAAAAACTGATAAAAATAGTTCTATGATAAAGATAATGATGTTTCGTAGAGTTATACCGATTTCTAAAAAAAACAAAAAACTGATTAAAAATCTAAGCAACGTTACAGATTTTTATTCAATTTTCTAAGCAATACGATGATATTGACTTCTGATTACATGATTGAATAAGAACAAATTTATTTAGTATACCTTCAGATAACATTTTCGATCTTATCTAAGATATACTGAAGGATTCTCAAGGAAAGAAAAGCTGATTATGTGATTCCGTGATTCTTTGTGATTCTGTGTGATTCCATCAGCTCTGGAAACACAGTAAATGTCACTGCATTTCTCGACTATGATGTCGTAACATCAATAGGAACATTATAGAATCATTACAGAGATGAATTCTGAAGACTCATGATCATTCCATTCAACAGGGAAATCAGTTCACTCATGATCGTAAGAATCACTGAGTCGAGTACAAGAGACATAACCTGTATATTGCTGAATCTCAGCTTAAAGCGTATCAGTTCTCATTTCACAACAATAAAATAACATATTGGGGCGATATCTAACCGACCAATGAACCAATGCGTTTTGTTTCATTGTTTTATCATGACCACTCAAAGGATTACAGGTCGCAAGTCAGCTTTCTCGTCCGGTAATGATGTCAAAATGTTAGATTTGGTTGGAATCAACATTAAGCCACGAAAAAAATTGAATTACTATTGTTTCTCGCGTTTTCATTATTTTCCATCCTGATTACCACTGTTGCTTTGATTTTGAAACCGGAGCTCATAGTTAATATATACAGGTTATGAAAGTTCGATGGTATGGAGAGAGGAGTCCTCAAACATCAAGAAGTCAAGGATCATAAAGAGAGTAGACTCCAAAAAGTATAAAGCACTCTGAGCGCTCAAGTAGCTGACTTAAGTTTTCATTTTGTTTTCTGTATTAAACACAAAAGATAGCCTCTTTGTGTATGTTAGCACCAATCTTTCCCAAAAAAGTTGAGAACCACACGATATTCTATAGACTCCGTTCGAACATCATTACTAGTGACCCTCAAGACCGAGAAAATACTGAGATGGAAGAACAGCATCACGAAGAATATACAAAAATTACTTTGTGAGACTGAAATTGTGTATTTCCGATCATTCGCGTTGACGTCGTTATTAGTTAGGCTAAAAACTGCATACATTTCTTGTTGTATGTGTGGAGAGAACGTTCTGTGTGCAATATGTTGTCTCTCATACTAAGAGCATCGCGCATGATGTTCTACAGTTTGTCTACACAGAACACCAAAGCACAAAGACATGAATATAGAAGGATAGTTTTGTACTGCCTCTCAGCTGGTCATCATCCAGAGAACCCGATTTTATGACTTACGAGCGCGATTAAGCAACATATAGCCATTGAGTGTCAACAGAACGCAACAAAATATAGTTTATAACCAGTTGGATTAAAAAAGACATCCATTGCTCATTTTAGTTATAAAAGCGTGCCCTTCACGTCTATCATAGGTCCTTTTAGAAAGAGAAGTTGTCGATTCTTCGGGACTCACAATTTCTTACTGTTTAGCTGTACTTTGTCTGGCACTAATTGAATTCTTTGGGACGCTACTAAAATGTACGTTTTTCTGAACCCAAAAGAATCCGATGGCATTGTAATTAATGAGTTTTAAAAATCTATAGATAGGGTCTGATTGACTCTACTTGCTGAATTCAAGGGGGAAACGGCGGATTGCAGATTTTTGAATTTTTTTCGGATTTCTGGATTTTTTTCGGATTGTTCATGGATTGGTAATCCCGAAAATCCGCCGTTTCCCCCTTGGCTAAATTAGAAAATTCACTACAGCATCGTGTTTCCAAGTAATCTCAAAACAAAGTTAAACTTTGGCTGTAGTCAAAATGTATTGATTTCTTTCATTTTGGCTAATTTTTTATTCGAAATAAAGATGTCGAAAATACCAATCTACGTAAAGTATGAAACAAGAGAGATCGCGTAGGTCGAAAAATTTCTCGTTTGCTCATTATCAAAGGTGATAGAAATTTGTAATTGTAAGGGTTTTAGTGCAAGTTACATCGAAGAATATTGATACCTTAATTGGCTATAGAATATGAGTGGTCACTTAGTCTTACTGTACTAAGCAAAGATAAATGAATTTCTTATCTTTAGGAAATAGCGATGAATAAATCATTTATCTTTATTCTTTAATATAAAGGAAATTAAGAATAAATGATCTCCCCTATTTTAGAGCAGTTTCTAACGTGCCAATCAGACTCATGTCGCTGCTTCCAGCAGTCAGTCAAGTTTTCTAGGTGTTCTAACTTGGAAAAGTCGAAGAATCGTTCTGGATCCAATCAGTCGAAAACTGCTCGGAGACCTGATTATGTACCAGAAAATTGTTAGATAATCTGGCTGATATGGTAACAGCTGTCCGAAAATTTATCGCTTTAATCTCTTGAGGAATGAAAATGTGGAATTCCGAAACTCTATTTGCTATTTACTTGAGATAAAAGGTGAAAGATCTTCAAATTACTTAACAGATAAATCATCCAAAACGATTACAACTTTCTATAGTTGATACGCGTGCTCGTACATTTAATCATGTGGGAAAATGTGTCCACGTATTGCTATTATTCAAACAATTTATTGGATTCATTTAATATTGTTAGACTTAAAACGTTTTTTCTATTGTGAAATGCATTACATCTTCAGCACGTCAATTCTTTTCTTCCAATGATAATATGCGACACACATTATATGAAATGTAAATATCATTTTATTCTTTCAATCGTTTTGACTACCATATTAACTTGCTATATACGTTGATTTGATCATTTAGGAAGAGCCTGACACACTATTACATGGCTTGAAAAATGATGAGATATAAGCTGAGTTTTTTTCTAAATTTGGAATTCAACTATTTCATAATTTTAAATGGTGCTCATCCTATTCTTACTCTATTAAATGAATAATGGCTTCGACCTACTGAATGACATCTACAATAACACCACTTCGTTAAGCATTAAATACCAAAACTTGCCATATGTAGACTACGTAGTGAGGGTGTACAGACTTTTAGAATAATATAACCATCGTTATTGCTTACGCGCCTTTTCTCTATACTATAGAAATCTATCCAATAATGTTTGATTTTGTTGTCTTCTTCTCACTCGCCATTGCTAGAACGAAGAGCAAGTTGCGAAAAACTCGATTTAAACGGACAAACATGTATATTTTCTTCGAAAGTATACAGGAGTTTAATAAAAACCTGCTTCTTTGCTGTAAAATGGTGAAATTAATTCTACGACTCGATGAAAACTGCCTAAAAACTACTTAACTGCGTCCAACCAATGAAATGTATTCGATCAAGCACGATAAGAAGCAGAGAAATGTATTTCTTAGGTGTTTCATTCCATGTGATTCCGAGTGATTTCGAGTGATTCTATTCATTCTGTGTGATTCCGATGATTCTATGGCAATAGAATCAGCTTCTTCCCCCTTGAGGATTTTACTTCATTTTTATTATTTAAATATATTACTCTATGAATACATTTTCTATTAAATAATGATCATAATAATTTTTCATTTCAATTTGCTAATAGTATTTTTGGACAATAATATTTTGCATTATTAAAACTACTTTAGAGTCAAAATGGATATTTTCACTTTTTCCGTCGATTCAATATAAAAGATGTGATCACATCTGAAGAAATGAAGAAATTCGTAGACAAAAGTTTCTTGCAATTACAGAGATCGTGTATTTAGTTCTTTTTTTGTAAAATAGAAAAACAATCATTAAAACAGAATATATTTTATATTCATTTATCGTTCGATTATCTAAAGCATAGTAATACATATTGATGTTTAATTAAAACTCATATTTAATTGATTGAAATACAATCTGATGCCTAAATATTAGTAGCAAGCTTTAATTCACTCAACTTTTGAGAAAGAAATAACTCAATGTTCCCATCCATCTGTTTACTTATGGTTTTTTCTTCGTTCATAATATTTTTCCAAGTTTCTCATGAGAAAAAGGAAGTATTTGTTTCGATTAATCCAAATCAGATTTGTCACATCAAAGGCATCTGACTTTTTTTTGAACCATACTGACGCGTGCACATGCCGATGCTCATTTGTGTATTCCAGCAATTAATGATAGCAAAAATGGACAGACAGACACAGAAAAGACAAAGTCCATCTTCGTCGTGCATGCAAACCAAACTTTCTCATCGCGTATTGTATTGACCGGCACCTTTTTCTTTTGGAACTGACAAAATGCCGACAAACACACACATATATTTTTTTGATAATAGCCAGGTAAATATCTGCGCTTATGTGGATGACTGATTAGAGTCAAGTGGATTTAAGTTTCGCATGATGTGCGAAAAGAAAATTAAAATGAATAAAATATAAAAATAAAATATGCATAATCAATTGAGTTGACCGAATATACCGCTATACACTTTGGTGTTGTGTGAGACAATACAGTGTATGCATAATCGAATAGCAATAATCATAGGGTCACTTGTTTTTGTGAACATTTGTGCTCTGTCGTCTGTATCTACTATCAATCATCGTGTTCTTTTGTGTTGGTCTCGATTACAATGAATAGAAATGAAGGTAAAATGGCTAAGTCCACCTTCTCGTTCACTTGATTGTCTTTCTATTTTTTCCTATGATGAGATCATCAAAACACGACAATGCATACCGGGTGATAATTTTTCTTGACTATACACACGCACACACACTCATTTAAAATACAAATGCATAAATGAAAGAATAGAAGCCTTGCTCGATCTTTTCTTTACTGTTTATGAATAGATGAATGTATTTGAACATGATAGAATTTATCGATGCACAACAGAACGGTAAATAGAGAAGAAGAGAGAAAAAATAAGATTGACGAGTATCACAGTGCATGTCAATAGATCAGTAGAGGCAAAAGCTTATTGCGAAAAGTGTAAGTGTTAAATTCCATTAATTCAAAGTGTGTGCGAAAAACGATCAACACTAAATAAACGATTAAATAATGAACTTGAGTGAAAAATAGAAAATTAGCTCTTTGCTTTTTTTCTCTTGATAAAATCAATCTAGAAGATACTTAGTTAAAGTTAAGATCTCTTGAAAGAAAAAACAATGAAATTCATGTTGATGCAACATCTATATTCACTATAGTCGTGTGTATCCATGGCCATACTTCATTGATTCGAAACAAGTAATTTGTATGAATAGAATTTGTATATGTGTACGTGGAACAAATGCACAGAATGAATGTAAAACATTTCAACAACAATAAAAAAGATCTACGCCGCTTGCCATCGTTTCTTTGTTCTTCTTTTTTTTCAACATACATACACATACTGAGCAAACGAACTATGTCAAAGCAAAAGATTGATGGGTTGTGGAAATTCTCCGGAGAGCACAAACGGTGCCGCCGATCAACAAGACCAAAGACAGAAGTTTTTTTTTCTTTATTGCTTTTATAGCTGCTCTTTGAATAAAAATGAGCATGAGGGGAAAATGGGATTGTTTGAGTCTTTTTAAATGACTAAAAAAATTGATGTTCAATTGATATATCGATTTACCACATGTCAATGTCAACGAAGAAGAATTCACCGAAGAGAAATGAAACAATAGAGAAAGTTTTCAATATGTGATAGAATTATTCTTTTGTTACGCCTATATGTCAAAAAGAGAGAATTATTATCAAATGTCGCGAACAGATCATCTTCTTGTTGTCTCGAGTCATAAAATATAAGAGCAATAACCACGAAGAGTATAGTTAGTTGTTTTAATACTTCGAAAAAATTGACTTTTTTGTTACTATCAACACAAGTCATTTTTTTACGTCTCTTTCTTTTTATTCAATATCTTTCTTTTTTTTTTGACATGCCACACGTCACATCGTCGTCTACCAATCAATCTTCGTCTGAAATTTGATTGGATGTGACACGCCTTTCTCCAGCCGATGGCAACATCATTGCTGCTTTCTTCTCCACCCTCTTCCGTCTAAGTGCCAGTTCATTTCATCATGATTCTAACAGAAACACGAGCGTTTCAGTCCAAATGTGAGCCGAGGCGTTAACTTTTTATCTCTCGCTCGCCCAGCAACCCGATTTTTTTCTCAAATATAAGAGGCCTTCACAGTAGCAAAAAAGAAAAGCTCCAGAATAACAAAAAAGAAATTTCCAGTAAGATATTACTGAATTGAGCTACTTCCTTTTTCTCTTTCTCTATTTTGCATGAGACATACTGGTTGTAGTACTCTTTTATCTCGTCCAATCTGGAACCTGCGAACGCTTTCTTTCTCTATATATATCTTGTTGTCGACAATACTCGTCAAAACTCGGCTTTTTGCTTGTTCTTACACACATCCACCCATAATCGCCTACCAAGATATAAGTAAAGGAAGAAAATTCCCATTTTTTTTTCTCTTCTACAACAACGAAAGAAACAGAGAGAGAGAGAGAGAGAGAGAGAAAGAAATAAAGAGAAGCAGAGTAACTCGCTTGCTGACTGGTTGAGAGTAACCGTTCACATTAAGAGTAATTGCAAGTGTTCGCTCGGTTCGTCGTTAGTTTTCTCTCTTTCTGTGGGCAACAGTCTCTGTTTTTCTCTTTTTCTTTTTTATCTCGATTTTTTTCTCTTGTGTATAGAAAGAAGAGAAAGTGCAAAAAGGTGAGACGTTTGCGCGTACGGATAAAGATTGACATCCAGAAATCTATCAAATCACACACATCGATCACGTCACATATTCCAATTAAATTCGACAGATATAAGCCGTATTCATCACACGCTACGATTCGGCAAACAAGACAAATATACATATACAAGATAATATAGATCCATTGAAAAAGATAGAAAGAAAAAAAAGAAGAAAATAAACTGGCCTGTCTCGTTTAATGGATGATGACTCTCATCCATCTATCTTTTTCAAACTGTTTTTTTTAACTAACCGAGAAATAAATTAGTCATGTCGTCTTGAACTCGTCAATTTCAAAAGATCAATGGCTGCTCAAAGAGTAATTTGTGTGATGTCATTTTTGACATTCGATCAATGATGAAACTTATCTATATTTAGTTACTCACCAATACAAATGGATCCTATTATGGTAATGGTAGTGGAGATTTTTCAACAGCAAACGGTCCCAATGGTAATAACAATATGTATCCACCTACATTCACAAGTGACACATCGTCATCATCACCAGTTCTTCATCATTTACAAACTCTTCTTGGACCTGTTATCGAATCGCCATTAAACACAAATCATACAAATAGTGTGAATGCCGATAATCAAATAAAACAACAAAAAGATATGATCTACAGGTAACTAAACTGATAGATAGAGAGAGAAAGAGAAATAACAGAAGGAAAGAAGTAATTTCTTTCTTTTTTACACATCTTCCATCATTTTTCCCCGAAATAAAATTGAGTGAAAGAAAAGAACGAATTAATTTTTTTGTTTTTTTCTTGACAGCTGATTCTTTCTCGATGCCATAGATATTTATTTTGTCGAATAACGTCAAGATTGATAGATTACTTCGTTATTACTATTTTGTGTTATTAATCGAAAGAGAAGATGAACAGCTTTTATTTCACTCATTCATTCATTGATGATAATGATGAGAAAGTCGTTGGATCGAATCACCTTCGAGCATATTGTACATTTTCTTTTTTGTTTCAATGCGGTCTTTCTTGTGCATACAATCATAGATACACATACACAGCTGTAATTTCGAAACCGATCATTATCTTCACGCTTCGCGTGCTTCTATTCTCAAACTTTGACTTTTCTTTTCTTTACATCAATTGACGAATGTTTACTTTTTTTCATGATCTATAAATATATCTGTTAAAAGTCATTAGTTGCCAATAAAAACAAAAGCAATTAAAGTAGCTTGTAAACATAGAGAAGATGTAACAAAGCAACAAAAAAGAAAAGACCTCGACACATATTGGAATAAAAGAGGCGTACATAGATGCTTGACACTTTTGTTTCTCTGTTAATCATCTTGTTCGCTTCGACTCGCCTATCTTTCTAATCACTCGGTTGGTTGCTATCTCTTCGTCAATGCTGTTATTGTACTAGTGATGATGGTGGATGGCCTTTGTGTGTGCGTCAGTGCATACCACTGACTAACTAATAATCGTCGGAAAGGCAAAACGAGTATGGAAAGAAGAAAAAGAAGAAGGAGAAGAAGAAGAAGAAGAAGAAAAAAAGTTGCAAGCATACAATCGAGATCTTTTTGCTGTCTATTTCTAACCTTATCGTCTCATTGGGTATTCTTTTCTTCTTTGTTTTTTCTCTTCCACAGTTATACGATGAGTGTGTTCTTGCTTGCAATTTTTCTCTCTCGATTCTCGCATGCGTATGACAGTGATTGATGATCATTACGCCTGCTGCTCCTTCATCGGTTGCTGAAATTATACCAAAGTACTGATTACGATTATGACCTCATAGATATCGATTTTTATTGGCTCGTTTCTTTTTCTTTTTGATTCTTCTTTTCGCCATCATTATTATTCAAACCGTAAATCGATATGATGGTAATCGAAATACGAAGGTATCAAAAATCTTACTCTTTAATTTTCAAATATAAAAAAATTGCTTGAAGCAAAATAAAAATAAAAGAGAGAGAGAGAGAAAGAAAGAATGAATGAATGAGAGAGACAGATCAATTTCTCTGAAATTTCAATATAATTATAGTTCAACTATGAAAAGAAAAAGATAACAAAAATATTTTATTTATTTTCTATTTTACGTTTTTGTTTTCTTTAGTCATCCATTATTTCCCTTATTAGCATTAATCTTTGAAAAATGTGAACTAGCAACTTGTACACCAAGAGATTCTAATGGATCTGGGGATGTTTGTTCATCTGAATCATTCAATGATGATATCACTGAATTTGGTAAACAGGTAATATTTAAATCGCACATGCCTTATCACTATCATAATCATATTGAACTAAAAAAAAAGAAAAATGAAACGAGAAGAATTAAACTGAAGTGCATTATCGAGCTACTGTATAAATGTGTGTTATCACAAGATGAACATTTGATAAGCCACTTGAACAAGAAAATAAATGAAAAATATATATTGACGATTATGACCTCCTCCTCTCGCTCATGTCAGATTGATACTTGAATGAACAAACTATGATAAGATCTAGCAAATAGACAAGAGTAATACAAGAGAGAAAGAATATAAATTCACGTCATGCATCTGCAGATGTTACCAATTGGATTTGTTCAATACAGACTTATCTTGTAAGAGTTTAACAAAAAAAAAGAAGAAGTAGAAGAAAGAAATCAAGAAAACGCTGTCATGCTGCGATTGAACAATATTGTTTCACGTATTCAAGTTGACATAAAGTAGAGGTGTTGAGTACTTATGTCAAATAAAAATATTTCATCAGTTAATTTCATGAAATGTAAATGCGATTAGACTCCTCAAAGACATTCTTTGTCTACATACATATAGATGTATGTATATGTTATTACTAATGATTGTAAGCACATGCTGTTTATTAGCTAGATCTTATTTAAGATAAAGGAATGTGCTGTGATGATCCCAAGAGCAAATCAGCTCATCATCATCTTATCGAACATACGTAGGAAAAGAGAAAAGAACAAGTTAGCGTCTATATATTGGTTGTACAGTGTAAATGGGAAAAAAGCTTCAGGGTATCATTAAAATGTCATTAGCTTTTCATCTGAAAGAAGACACAAGAGATGAGAGGGAGAGAGAGAGAGGTCAAACCAAAACTTATCATCAAATTCACACAAATGGAACGAGCAGATTTCTTTTCCTTTTCGCATAACATTCATATCTATGTGCGGAAATACTTTGTTTTCAAAGCACCTGCTGTTCTTTTTTGTTTGCCTTTTTTGATGATCAATAAAATTCGATGGATTTCCGTTATACATTTTCTTTGTTTTTTTCAGTTACAAAAAGATCAAAACTACATAACTACAAATCCTGAATTAGACAATGTGGTAAATAAACCATTTTAATATAGAATATATTGATTCCTAAAATTCTTTTTATTTATTTTTTCTTCTTTCGAAGATGATTCAAGCAATACAAGTACTAAGATTTCATCTGCTTGAATTAGAAAAAGTTAGTAGACTAATCACATATAGATAGATGGAACGAATGAATCGTTTTCCTTTTCTTTTTGTCTTTCAGGTTCATGAATTATGCGATAATTTTACACATCGTTATATAACATGTTTAAAAGGCAAATTACCAATGGATTTAGTAATCGATGAACGTGATTCAAATGTTTCATCATCAAAATCAGGCGATGAGGATGATCAAGATGATGATCAATTGAGTCCTCAACCACCATCCGGATTTCCACCACAACCGCCAACGAGTTCATCACGTTCATCATCTTATAATCAACATAGTCCCGATGGTTCAGCAACACCATTCAGTCATCAAGCCAAATCTGTAATAATTTACATATTCATCAATTGATATTATAAATAATGTTAAAATTTATTTTATATTTAGCTTCGATCATCATCACAATTAGCACCATTTGTTTCATCTCACCATGTGGGACATTCTCAACATCATCTTCAACCACTACCACCACCACCACCACAGCCGACAACACATTATCAGCAACCACCACCACAACTTGTACCTCCACTACCTCCACATCCATCATATTCCAATCATTCTGTTGCTCATCATCCTTCGCTTTTAACTCATCAGCAGCATTTTCATCATTCTATTCACAATGATGATACACAGTCGACTCATTCTTCGTCAGATACAAATACTCCAAATCCAAACCAACCAACAATAATTAATATGACAAATACCAATAATGGTTATCATGGTTTACATGACAATAATAGTGAAACGGGTATGTTTCTTCAATTGGCCTATTTGTTTTCTAACAGAAAGAAAGAAAGAAATCGTTGCCATTTCGTTATTATTACTACGGACTGCATCCACACGCAAGGGAACAAGTAATAGAAATAATTGCGAATAAAAAACATTACCAATCTGTCTACATGTTCAATTTTATTGTTGTTCCCAAACGCATTTGATTGAGTGATAATGTTTGCGTGCCATTCTACTTTTTTTTCTTGTTCTACTAAACAGATCTCTGATTTCATATGCTATTAAAAGTTAACAATCATTTTTCTACATGTTAATCATATTTGAATACTTTTTTTTTCTCAATTCGACTATCAAGACACATTACTACTTATGGGTGTGTCTTGTCAATCAATCATAATTGAGCATAAAAAATGAATATATTTTAAGTATATCGATAAATTACCTTCTCTTTGTTTTTTTTTCTTTCAGGTGACAACATGGATAACAGTGGTTCAGGTGGTGAAGATGATCTAGATGATAATGCAAAAAAACGTCAAAAAAAACGTGGTATTTTTCCTAAAGTAGCTACAAATATTATGCGAGCATGGCTATTTCAACATTTAACAGTAAGTTTAGATAGCTTCAGTTCGATTTTTTCAAATTTATGTTCTATTATTAGCATCCATATCCGTCCGAAGAACAAAAAAAACAATTAGCACAAGATACTGGTTTAACAATTTTACAAGGTAAATTTAATTTGACTTGTTAATTAAATATCTAATATCTTCTTGTTTTTTTCTCTTTGATTTTTAGTTAATAACTGGTAAGTTAAAAGGAAATTTTCTTTCTTATTGGTTAGAATTTAATAGAAGTTTTAACCAATTAAAACTAGACATATCAGATGTTTATTCTCAATTTGGGACTTGTTACCATTTGCCGGTATGCTCTTTTTGTCAGTTTGTTATTGCTATATGTCGGCGATAATAATGATCAAACTTATGCATATATATATATATATATATATATATATATAGATCAAAGGAAACATATTGCGTGAATGTTGATGACAGTAATACATGTAATAGGCGTTCAGTATATAGATCACGTTCAAACAGTTTCTCTTTTGTTTGTCTATATAGTTCTTTTTTNAATCCCGTTCATTTATACTACCATTGTAGATGAAAATAGCGTGCAAATAGAAAATTAGAGAAGATCCTCTAGTGTAATACACAGTCGATTTGAACTGTCAAATAAGAAAAAGAAACGTTTTTATGACTCTGTTTGATACTATGAAGGTGATGATTATTATCTATATGCACGCATATATATATATATATATATATAGATCAAAGGAAACATATTGCGTGAATGTTGATGACAGTAATACATGTAATAGGCGTTCAGTATATAGATCACGTTCAAACAGTTTCTCTTTTGTTTGTCTATATAGTTCTTTTTTATATGAAAAATTCGAAAACAACATCTGGCAGAATGTTGATGACAAGAATCGATCGTCACCATCGTTAAAATCACATTAGGAGAACGAGGAGGAGAAACTAAAGTTATACATTAGCTTGCCTTGTTTGTATATACATATCTTACAGAAGAGAGAAGATCGTTACTGTATCGCTTTCTTGCACAAGATGGACATCATTTATCATGGCTGAGATATTTTATATTGTAAACAAATCTGTCTATCTTCTTTTCTTGCTGACAGGTTTTTCGAGGTCATATTTATTCTTATCATAAAAAAAAAGGTTAAATTTACTTGAGTAATCAAATTTTCATTGATAAGTGTAACGGAAAAAAACATCAGAAGAAAGAAACAGATGATAATTAACCTCTCGACAATAAAATAAACATATTCCATTAACTTGAAACGATATGCGCATCATCTTTTAACAAAGATATATTCACAATATTGTTTAAACTATGATTTATTTTAATTCTATATTTTGTCTTTGTCTAGGTTTATCAATGCCAGACGTCGTATTGTTCAACCAATGATTGATCAATCTAATCGTGCTGGTAAGTTTTATATAAGTGGTTCTCTAATTGTAAATGAAGAAAATCCATTATGTATAAAATCGATGTTATCTTCGGATACTATTACAAACCGAAATAATAAACGTCAGGAAAAATCTCGAGTACTATCATTCAATGAAAGAAAATTACATCGTCGAACAAGTTCAATGAAAGCACCACTTGTTTTACAACCATTGTCCCCTTCATATTTAATGAAAGGCAAGAGTGAATAACCACGCTCTAACAATATTTTACATCTAATGCTTCCTTCTATATTGATAAATTTTACATAATATTAAAAAACAAAAACATCAATATATAATATCTTTCTTTTGTTGTTCCAGCTCATGCTCAACAAGGTAGAATTCCTACTTATGCATCAATGTGTACGTGTGTGTGTTTAATGCTCACTTTTTTTTCTTCTACTGCTTTTTTTCTCTCTCTAAATGCATTCTATATATTCGATGAGTACGATTTTTATTCTTGCTTGACAATTAATTATTCTTGGTCAGATTAGAATTGATAGAAATGTCGTCTGACATATCGATAGTTGAAACTAGATTGATTTGCCAAAGAACTAAAGAAATAGAACAATCAATCTAATTCATAGAGACACTTGAACAATTGTTCCTCTTCGTTCCTTTTTTCTCTCTCCTTTTGCTGTCAAAGTTAATTATTTGCACGAACGCGTGAAATAATACAGATGATTAAAGAAGAAAAGATAAATATTAAAATTATCTTTTATTTATTTATTTATTTTCTTCTTTCTAGCAGCCATACCCTCTGAATTTACCGATTGTTTTGGCCCATATTCGCCTGATGCTGCTATGCATTATCAATTTAGTGGAGGTTATCCAACAGCACCGCACGGTAAGATAAAAAAACAAAATTTAAGTATGTTTCTTTTCTTAGGTACGTTTTTTTAGATATCTTTGGATCTTATGCTCAAATGTCACAGTTTCGAAATCCCATGATGATGATGTATCCTGGCGGTTATCCTATATCATCAAGTCCAAATAGTATGATGGATCCGATGAATCATCATCATCATCAACAACAAGAATCATCAGCCGTCACAAGTGGAGCCTCTTAGACAAATAAAACAGACAAAACGATATTCTTTCAAATTTGAATGTTTTATTATCTCTATCGTTCTTGCATTATTTTTCTTCATTACCGGTGTTCGTATTTCTATTGTTTTTTTCTTCTTCTTCTTCAAGACTTCTTTAAATTTTGATGTCGTCATTTTGTGCGCATTTATTATTGCTTTTTTCGTCTATTCTTCTTTCTGTTCATCTCTTCTCCGATGTGTTGTTCAGCCGCTAAGAAAAAGCAAATCAGCCTAACATGCCAAAGTCAATAACCATCGATTCTTTATGTTACATGTAAATCTTCGCAAATATAACAAAAGGAATTTTAATTATTGAGCGTTTCATTTTGTTTTGTGTCTTGCGTAATCCATAAAAATGTCATCTTCTCTTTCTTTGTTCTCTTGCTACGCATTGATCATTCAACGTTCGAATTTTCTTCATTCTTTTTTTTGTTGTCTTGTGTTCTTTTTTCAATGTCCATGACACATATTGTTTTTTTTTCTAAATAAGAAAGAGCAAACAAAAACAGATTTATGATTGCATTAAATAATCGAAGTACGAGTTCTAACTCTATTTGTTTCCATAGTTACATATCCTATGTTGACAATTAAAATTTAAACAGCTAGATTTATTTTTATTGATAACTTATTGTAGTTATAAAAAAAGAAAGAAAGAAAACTCTGAATCTAAATGTAGTAGCAAAAGGCCCGAAATTGACAAGTTGTCATTTTATCTGTTTTTAAACATTGTTTATTAGTTCGTGGCAAAAATCTTAGAGATAAATGAAAAAAAACTCCGATTAACAGACAGACACACGAACAACAATCCTTTTTATTTTGTAATAGACTTAATTTTTCTTAGATTTTCAAGTATCGTCAAAGTCTTATGACAAAATAAAGCTCTTTGGGTGTTAAAGAAAAGATTATACTTTTTTAAATACAATAAATACAATAAGATTTTATATGATAAATTAGAAAATGAAATAGAAATATAATTTTGGTGTAGTGTGTTTAAGCCACTTTTATGCATCTTGAAAAAATGATCTTGTTGTATAGTTACATGTCATTGGCATGCAATCGTTACTGTATGGTTGAGATGTAATGAAGAAGCATTATTAAAAGTTGCAATTCTTTACCATGCTGTTTTCATGATTTATCCAATTTCTTTTGTTATGCTTCGAAAAGCTTGTCAAACTTGTTTAGTTGACACAGGTTTGTCTAAGTTTTAAATCGTTATGCAGATAAAATAAATGATAAATCGAATAAATAAATGTGATTCACAAAAAAGTGGTTATCCAATCTTCTAGAAATACGTTAACTTTTTTATAATAATCAAATTATTGAGTTTAAGAAAAAAGGCATTAAAGCATTATTTACTATCAGAAATGCAAAGTGAAAGCAAATGTATCAAAAGAAACAAATATCCTGCGACTATTTTGAAATATATAATGAGTGAAATGAACAAAATTTACCGTTTTTTCTTGAAAAAAAAAGTATCATTTCTCAATCGATAACGAGAAGGACAATCGAGAGATATTTTACCGAAGCTAAAGTAACATATAGAGTTACGGTGTTTCTGAAAGATCCAATTTCATAGTGATTATTATTGCAAGTATTGATCTTTGTTTTCAATCAAAATAAATCATTATTTTGGTACGTATGAGAAACTTCCATAAAACTTGTTTGCTATAATTAAATTAACAGTAAGCACACAATCAATGACTGATCAATATTGTTTCAATCTTTATTATTCATATAGTGAGATTATTATAACGAATATTTTCACGATATGTTATTCATTTTTTTCCAATCGAAATATGTCACATAATGAACTTTATAAATTATTCAACATGCAGAGTGCACGCACTATACATATATAACATTGCCATAATAGATTGAAATATCATTATGTCAGTTCTCTTAATTTGACTAATCTGTTTTTGATAAGACAGAATCGAACTGAACCTTATCTATGATAATATATTGATACATATTAAGTAAACTGTTAGAAATGATTACTTTTTAAGATCATGATTATATTTTTTAAATGCAAATATAGAGTTTTCTTTGTAAGATATTTGTCATTTTTATCACTAAGGAATTGAAACCGTGAAATATACTTATGCAAAATGATTTACAACATTACCTGTAACTAATGTTGAAAATTTGCTCTAAATTCATCGATATACAGATTATTTTATTATTATTAGTTTTTTAGATAACAATTGAAAGTTAGTTAATTATAAGATTTTTCGTTTTAATTGACGATAAGTGAACTTTATTTAGTGAGATCTGACGTGAAATTTCATAGTAGTTTTTAAGTATGTTTTCTTAATGAGATCATAAAAATCGCAAGTAAACTTCTACCACTAATAAAACAATCAATCGTTTCAAGTTATATATTTTAAACGCAGTATTGGTATTCACTCTATTTGTCGTATGAATATGGTTCATTGAGAATAAATAATTTTTTCCAAAAAGCATTAAAAGATTCATTGGTAATTTCGCTTTTAGTTTCAAATAGAATTAGTTTTCAAATTGATTGATTAAACGAATAGTGTAAGTTTTATCAAATTTATAAATGTAAATCAGACAGTTTCTTCTTTTGTTTAGAGTTCTTTGTTTTTTAACGTGATATTAATAATGACATAGTTTACCGGTGTAATTTCATACAGTAACTACTGTAGTAAACATCAGAATTATACAACTGTAGACGAAATTATGAATGTTGAAATAGTTTTTATTTCAAATCGGCATTTGATAGGATATTAAACTAAAAGGTAATGACTTTTGTTCATACAACTAGTCAATGAAAGTTAAAGAAATTTGGTTGGAAAATTAGGAAAAATGAAAGTTGAAGTTATTTTCTAACACATCATTTCATGATAGTTAATCAAATTAAAATAAATAATCTTTTTTGTAAATCGAACACAATTTTAACAGATCGAATTATTAATTTACATGAAATGAAATTATTACTTCGTCATCATCTTGAATCATGATCATTACTAGATATAGAAGATATATTAGCATAATTAGCAGTAAGTTTACTTCAACAAATAGATGTTGATTATACACAATGATTTAGTGTAGAAGCTTTATTCGATAAATTCAGATGCAATGATCCTTTATCTTCAATTCTGTCATTAAAGTTAAAAAAGTCTTTACTATTTACAAAAGTTCAAGTGGTTTAATAAAATAAAAATCAACATGCTTTAATTGGAATTAATAACAACTCTTGAGTCATTCATTATTGAATATCTGGTTCAATTGTTTTAGTGTTTTTCAGGACAGTATTTTTATTTTGATATCTTTATATCAGGTGTTCCAAAAGTTCCTTTAAATAAAAAAATTCAATATCTCCACCGCTCTTTCATCAAATGAGGTCATTTTGTTTCCTGGAGGTGGAGGATACTTTTAAGCTTTTTTTCATTGGAAAATTATGAATAGATACCGCTTTGAACTGTCACTTTTAACTTGAATATCGAAATGTATCCATTTTCGATTTCTAAAAAAATGCTTTCGAGGGAGAATCCCTGAGATCATTAAAAGCTTTTGAGTGATTAAAAGCTTTTGCGACCATATTTTTCTCATTGCTAGAGGACCACTGGACAATAATGACTTCCAAAAGGTTCATGCTCTTGTGCAGTTTTGACTGAGATATGGAATTTTTAGTGACTTATCTCTTCGATGACCCCAATTTTTCGAAGAAAATTATAGTTTAGAATTTTGACCTGAAACTTTGGCCAAAAAGAGGTTTCACTTAGAGTAGCGTCTGTACAAAATTTCAGAATTTTTGGATATAGTCGTTCCGAGATCTGAGTTTTTCAAAATTTGCACCATATCGCCGGAACAGTGCCTAAATTTTGAAAAATTCATATCTCGGAAAGGTTATATCCGAAAATTCTGAAATTTTGTACAGAAGCTAGTCTGAGTGAGACGTCGCTTTGGTCAAAGTTTCAGACCGAAATTAATAATCTCGGGAAATTTTCTTTGAATGTTCTTTTTGGAAAATCGAAAATCGGTACAGTTCGATATTCAAGTCAAAAGAGATAGTTCAAAGCAGTATCTATTCATAGTTTTCCATTGAAAAAAAACTTCAAAGTATCCTCCACCTCCAGGAAAAAAATGACCTCATTTGATGAAAGAGCGGTGAAGATATTAATTTTTTTTATTTAAAGGAACTTTTGGAACACCCGGTAGATTCATTAGTATAGTTTGTATTATTAATGGTAAAAAAATCTGCTCATTATTTTGTTGTTATTGCTTGAATAAATCGATAAAAAGAAATGAGCGGTCTGTCGTCTCTTTTTGTTGCAAATTGATCTTTTTTATTTAAGAAGAAAGCTTTATTTTAATTGTTCTATCATAGTTTTGTTAATACATCATGAATATTTAAAACTGTTTAAGATCAAACGATGATTACCCCTCCCACTTAATAAAAGTTCATCCATATTTAAAGTCTCACAAGGTTAAATCAAAGGCCGAGAGTTTTGCTGTGTCTATTTTCGAAAATTGAAAGTTTGCTCTTAATCATAAGTCCTCATTTTTCGCACATATGCCGTAAAAACGTCTGTTTAAATATGAGAAGAGTTTAAGAAAAAAATTTCATTATCTCGGTAAAAATTAGTGACAGACTTCTTCAGAAAACAGAATGTTATGATGATTTTATCACGTGATGACATTATACAAATATAGATAAAAAGCGTGAAATCAGAATTTTGATTACAAGAATTTTAAACAAAATAAAAAATTTAACGTATTAAGATTGTTAAAAAATCTTATTTTCATACTATACTACAGTCAAATCGTGTGATTATAAACATCATCGGGATCATTCAAAAATGTTCACTATACGGAAGTGTTCACTGTAGGTAGTTTATACATAGTTTGCTGTAGAAGCGAAGAAATTGTTCCAATATATGTACACTTCTACAATATTTCTAGATAAAAACTTGTTTATTTATTCTTTTATTCATCTATTTTATGAAACACGATCTACAAGGAGTATGGAAGTTTATAATGTAGAAAAATATATTGACTCCAGTTAATTTCAAACTTATTTAAATATTCTATTTTATATTTTGAAATATTTACTAAAGAACCAAACAAAATATTATACTTTGGAGCTGGTTTACGTCGTGATAGGCCATTACCATTGATAACATCATAAATCAACTACAGTTTTTCTTGTAAAATGTGCTCGCGTCGTGATATCATTCTTTACTTCGCACGTAAAGTAGTTGAATCTCAGAAAAAGAAATGTATTCACTCGTGGTGTATCAAAGAAAAGGAAAACAATAAAAAGAGACATAAGAAAACATGCTTAAATGAGAAAGATTATGTATATGTAAGCCACAAGAATTGACAAAACACTGTTCACCATTAAGTATACAAAGATGTTCACTTTCGAGAGGTGTTTACCAGTAGAGACTTTACTACATAATAATACGATATTCACAGCACCAAATTACTATAATCATAGAAATAAAAGTATGATTAATTACAATATCATAAATGTGACGGTAACTAGAATAGTTTTTGTACACATACTAAATGTAAAATTAATTGTAATAAGATATTTCAGTTTTTTATTTTATTTCAATTTGATACTACATGATAAAACATAACATATTTGCCTTGATACTACTTTAACTAATAGTAAATTAGAACTAGACTGTATAACATATATTATCTAACTCTCTTCTTATATAAATTTTCATGTTAGATATTAGCTATTTATTCGAAGACTAGTTATAGCCAAGTTAAAAGATTGACATGACTTCTGATTAATTCTTGTTGTATTTTAAAAGAAATTCACCTAGTTATTTTAACAATGGAATATTTTCTATATTCTATTATTTCTTTTTTTTTTCTTTCTATGCTTTAATGGAAGAATTGATGCTCGAAGGCCTATTAATACGTCACGAGTGGCACAGGTTACAAATCATAAAGAAGAAGAAATCGAGACGAAACGTACTACAAGTCAGATAGAAAAATAGAAATAACACTAGAGATAGACATACCTATCTCTCACCGGCGGAGCCTAATCGCGAGGGTACACGTTGCTCCCGCGTGGGAGGAAGGCAACAGGAGAGAAAGAGGAGAGCAAACCGCACAAATGTCTAATCCATGGCAGGATACAACAAGAGGGAAAAACAAAAAGAAAAACACAACTACAGAGAAAAAGAAGAAAAACAGAGGCGTTCGTAGCGTGATTGATGCAAAGGTGGGAGCCGGTTAAGAAATAATCCATGGATTAGGAGTAGGAAGATTAGTTTAGTTTCTTAGGAATGACTTCGGAAATTGTGTCAGCATCTTGAAATCAGATTGCTCGAGGTGAGGGACATTCTATCATTAATTATAAGGCGTTTACATGAAGACATTTTTGAAAATGATTTTTACTTCCAGTTAGTTTATATTGTATTGAAATGTTTCTACGTACAATCATCTCAAGTGAAGTATTTGTTTAATAGTGAAAAAGTCAGTGTTTTTTGATCTTTTTTTTCAGTTTATTTATGCTTTGATAAATCAAGAGGATTCTTACATGAAACCAGAAGACTCAATCTTTTTAAGAATTCTAATTGAAACTTATTTTCAATAAAATCTATTAAGTATTAGCAGTATTCGTAAACAAAGAAGTAGCTCAAAAACTCAACAATAAAAGAAAAACCTTTGATCTTATTTGATTTTAAAGAAGCAATAAAGCTAAATCAGTTACAGCATGCAAAATTAACAATTTCTCATCAATCCAATCCTAAGTTTGTGGCATTTCGATTTAATTATAGTGTAAACACAGAACATTTTTGCAACATATTAAATGTGTATTCATGTTATCGTTTGGTTATTGAATTTATAGAATAGTCTTCACACCTAGTTTAATTTCGTCATCAGTACACATTTCCAAGTATACCAAAGCAAGCTACTTGTTATTTGTGTAAAACAAAAGTGAACTAAACCATAATTTCAAATCAGACAAATATCATATTCAGTAGAGCAATAAAAATTGAATTGGCTTCCTTTTGTTACAAATGTTTCTCTCAGCTTTATCTCGTCAAACTTCTGCCCATATATCTGTCAAGGTATATGTGACAAAATACATTTTTATAAACACAATTAGAATATACTTTTTTAGTCACCTGTATTTTTTGTATTTTGATAGTATTTCACTAGTTCAGAACCTGATTTTCTTGGTCATAATAGATTTTGAATAAAATTATGCTCCCACGCATACGTAAGTGAGTTTTCGATTGAAATGTTGATCAGAGAAATGTATGCGTTCAGAAAGTTTGTTGGAATACGGTCAAAAATGTCCCCAAAAAAAATGTCCTTTCAAAAATGTCCCTGGTTTTTTGTCCTCCGAAAAAATGTCCCCCTATATTTCGTCCTTGAAAAAATGTCCCTTGTTAAAATGTCCCTTGCTATAAAAATGTTCCTTATTCTTTAATTTTAGCTGTTGAACCGTGTGTTAGTGAAATATAGATGACCCCTTCAAGAAAGAAATATATCGGTGCATATTTTAATTGTCTATTGTAGAGGATACGACTACTGTATCAATGATTCAATAAAGACCAGAAAATATATCGTTTAAATGTCATTCGTTGTTTTGCGTAATATTTTTCCGTAATTGTAAAAAGACGTTTTTGATGAGATCTAATAATTTGACAGCTATTGATGAAACTGAATGTTTATCGCCATCTCAATCACCTGAAAATTCATTTTTACAACCAAGTCCAACTAAACTAACTATTACAAAAACATACTCGAATAAAGAAAAATTTATGTTAATTTTTAATGGTTATAATTTACAATTTTTAAATTTTAATCGAAAGAAAACTATAAATGTTGGCGATGTACAAACCGAAGTTGTAATGTAATTTTGCATACAAATTCTGATGATACATTTATAAGATTTTCTGGAACAATTACTGTTCATAACGTGATTTTCAGATTAATAGCTGAATGAAACATCGTGCAAAGTGACCCAAGCCAAAAATTGGTGAACAACGTATGAAAGAATTATGAACGATTCGACAAAAACCAAATTGATCCACAAGAATTATTAAAAGAACTTTCTTTTTTTGTCGCAAGTGGAAAATAAATTAGAATTTTATTTGTTGTATTGATTATATCACATGATTGCTTTTATGAATAAGAGCAGTTCGTGTTTTACAGAAAGCACATCTTAAAAATGAAAGATATTTTTTCGGAGGACAATATTTCTAAGGACCATTTCTCAGGGACATTTTTACCGAAGGACATTTTTTCAAGGACGAAATGTCGGGGACATTTTTGAAAGGACATTTTTTTTGGGGACATTTTAGACTGTTACCGTTTGTTGCATACATACACTAAACATTAATATTGTTCGTCTGAATATAATATTTGTTTGATTTTAAATTGGTACTATTCTGAATAAAAACTATCGAATAGCAGTGGCAAACGCTACAAGGTTGAATCTCACAAACTATAAAATTATGTTGTAGTTCACTTTTGTTTTACACAAATAACAAGTAGCTTGCTTTGGTATACTTGGAAATGTGTACTGATGACGAAATTAAACTAGGTGTGAAGGCTATTCTATAAATTCAATAACCAAACGATAACGCGAATACACATGAATATTTCAGGTTAAAAGCACAAAACATTGTTTGAGACGAAAGATTTCATTAATAAAATATATTCTAAAATAAAGGAGCTGTTAGAATCATTCTGAATCAGTCTTTATTGTTAATTAATTCCCATCAATCGAATGGTCACATATGTAATTGTGATCAATAACTGATACACATTTATTATACAGTGAAACATAATGAAACACCGGAAGAAATGGAAGATCATAGAGCAAAAATGAAATAATGATGAATAATTATAGGCAAAAAATAAAATAGTAATCATAACAAAAGTAATTTTCTTCATAGTTGTATTTTGTTGAAAATCTAGTATTGAAATGCGTAAAATAGAACTTTTTCGTTACAAATTAAATAATAAGTACTTCTAGTGAAATATTTTTGTCCTGCATAAATTAGTTATCACCGTGTTCATACTTGTGATTGATGATGATGAATTATAAGCAACAGCAAAGAAGATGCACCACCTATTTATCAAATCATGCGCTGTTCATGTAAAATTAACAGTAAAAAATTAGATTTTATCATTTACTTTTATTAGGTATCCTTGATTTTTTTCTGTGCGCATCAAAATCAAAATAAAATAAAATCTATTGCATTTTATTTCAATGATCGAGACTTGTTACAAGTAACAACGATGGATTTATGTAAATTTTGCAGAATAAAATATTATTCGTTTAGACTTTAGTTACTCGATGTTCCACATGTTTTTCCGTGTCGCTGTATGCTCCAAGCTATGCATACTGATCTAATAGCTGTTAGAATCAGTAGAACACAGCTTGTGTCTATATATTATAGAGTATATATATTACAATCTTGAACATAAATTTCTAATTGCATATTTATCTGTGAAAAATTGAAAACTTATTAAGTCTTTTAAACTTCCATTAATATCTTAAAATAAATAAACAGTCTGCTAAGATTCTATTTCATTCTGTTCAAACACAAAAATAGGTCACTTTAATGATTAATTAGTCTATCAGCGTGCGAAGATATTTAAAAACAAAAAAGAAAATTTTCAATGTCTCCAGGAGAATTTCTGTTCAAATTTCTTTCTATGTAACGAGTACAAAATTTCACAGCTGTGATAATTACCACTTGATATCTATTTCTCATTGAATTTAATTGAAAAATTAAATGCATTGAGTTATATTTTTGTAGATAATATTTGATAAATAACTACATGTAGGCGGCATCAAGCAAAACATTCTTTTATCTTTTTAAATTTCATTTCGTATAATGATAATTTTTCATCTTTCTTTTATTATTTAAAAATTTATCTTATAATCGGTAAAAAATCGACATTTTTGTTTTAACTTAACATATAACTATAGATGCATAGTAGCGAAATAAATATAGTAATCAAAAACTAATTCAAAAGGATTGTATTGAAAATGTTAAATGTCTAATAAACTTGTAAAACAAGCAGAAGCAAAGCAGAATAGAATAGAATGTATTCCGTTTTCTGAGGCGCGATAGATGAACTGATGTTTTACTTTTACATTCATTAAATAGTTAATCATACATTTTCTATTTTTGGTTGAATAATGAAAATATTGTCATCTTGTAGCTTTCTCAAGATAGGAGTTCTCAGAAAAGTCTTATTAATAGCAAATGAATTCAACATTTCTTGACATGTAATAAAAAAGTCTTAAGATACTCTATTTAATAATCTGATTGAAACGACAATAAATACTAATTAGAAGAAAAATATCAGTTTGATATCACTTCAAATTTACTAATCTTTATCTATTTGTTTTTAATTAAATCTTACCTTGCCTGACTCAACTCATTGAAATGTTAACGAATACAAAAATGATTCTTTCTAGATCAATTTTAGTAGAAATATTATCAATTCGTTGGCAATTACTTTCCTTTAGTTTCATAATCTTGAATGATATTTTCATCTGTCAAACACAAATAATTATACAGATTGGGAGAGTAATTTTGCGTACAACATATCCAATACTAATTTTGTAGCTCTTGATGTTTTATTAAATTTAGAAAAATTCTATTTAAATATTCAATCAAAGAATAAAAATCACTACCACAACAATTTGGTTTTTTTATTTACCAAAATATTCAAGTCAGTCATTGGCCTATTTGAAAAACAAGCGTTTATGAAATTTTCTTATGAACTTTACTTCTGAAAAAATATTCTAGGGTAATTATGTGCTTATATGAATGTTTTACGCAACGTGAAGAGCAAAATATCTAGAGGTGTCAGTCTTACGGCTGAACCGCCGCAGTCACGAAATTACTGGCAATTTTAAGAATTTTCGGGAAGCCGCCGCTGTAAAAAAAAACAAGTTTAGCCGTTGAGCCACTGCAAGAGATGAAAATTTTTGATAACGTCATACACCGCCGCTGATATCAATACATATGCGATCGAATCGAACATTTGTTTTTAAATTTTCATCAGTGAATTTTCAGCTCAGCCGCCGCCGTTACATAAGGACTTGTAAATATCAGCCGCCGCTGTGGGAAGAATTTTAAGAATTTATAGCAGCCGCCGCTGCAGGCATTACTCATTCAAATAATGAGCCGTTGGAAATCTTCAAAAATTGATAATTGTTGCCTGCCACCGCTGTTCAACCATTCGACTGACACCTCTAGATACAAATAACTTAATTGATTTCATTATGTGATACACAATTTATGTATAATATTATTATAGAACAAGAAAAGGAAAGTAAGACAGAATAAGAACAAAAAAGGGACAGAGAGTGAAAGAGAAAAAAAGGAAAAAAATATAGTTTTTGTTTAATTGGTGAATCTAGCTAGAATTCTTTTTTTCTTTTTGTTGTTATTTTGATGATTCATTATTTCTTCTCATAAAATAGATAGTCATCAGTATCATATTCACTCTTTCTTTTCTAACATACAAGACACCAACATTGAAATCGACGTAACAATAATAATAATCAGGTATTGGAAATAACACATTACTAGTACGCGATCAGTAATATCTTTAACTTGTCTGCTATTAGTAAAATTTCATATAAATATTTATTCAAATCAATAGGATAACGCTTTTCTATCTCGACTTATCACCGATTAAGAAAGACAGTAATATTTAAACTTTATCGAAAGATCGAGAAAAATTTCTTGTTTAGAGAATAAACTTAAAACAAAAGGCTTCTTGACTTGTTTTAAGATAATGCCAAATCATTCTCAATTCACTTGTTTTTGGACGTGTAGATACTTCCAAGAATCCTAATCATAGACAACTTGATATTACAAGCATCTTTGATGTAGAATGTAAAGAATACTTTACTGTCTATAAATATATAATGTAAACGTCTTTTTAACAGTGGAAATTATCATTATAAACTCAGAAGAATAGTACATCTTGCTGAATCATATGATTATATTTATGCTTTAAAATTTAATTAAAACGTAATTTCGGCTAAATTGCCACCATCATATTGATTTAATCGATACATTCGTATCTGTTTCTCGTCAATTTATGAACTACGCTAGTCTATATATCGTTTTTATTATTTTTACAAAATATAACCCTTATGAGAAAAAAAAATTCCACTATGTTCTTTCTCTATTTTTTTAGACTGTATATGGATCTCTGCAAAGTGTTACTATAGTTCTAATATTTGTCTTTTTATTTTTTAGCATGATGATGTTTCAATCATATATTATCATTTTCTCAATTATCTTTGGTCTTGCTTTAACTAAGCCCATAGAAGAAAAATTCAAAAATGAAAGCAAATCTGAAGTTGTACCGATTGAACAAGTTTTTCGACAAGCTGAAATGATTCTTCATCGTTATTTTTATTTAATTAAATCCGATACAGATCAACTTGTTCATGCTATGTTGCATATGATAATAAATAATCCAAAGTCATTTCCATTTGTTCCACCACCTGCATTAAATATAGTATTGGCAAATTTTAAAAACAAATTAGGTCAAGATGACATTAACATCTTAATAAAACCAATATTGTTGTCTCTTGAAAAAAATGCTCAAAATAAATCGAAACAAACATCACCACTTCGAATACCCGATGAAGTCAACAGTGAAATAGTGGACGCATTGGACGAATATACTGAAAAACATGAGAACAATTCCCATCTATAAAAGAAAAAAATTGTTTCATTCTTGTGCTTGAAGACATGAGTAAAAATACAAAAAAATACTTCTATACAAGCATATTTTCGTATATGTTGTTTTCATGTTGTTTTGCGAAACTCACATATATTTTTGAAGAAAATGGTGTGTAAGTTTAAAAGCGAAACTTTTGCGACTTCCCATTACAGACATTAATGAGTTTTAACTTGTGCTAATTAGTAGCCTGACTAATTTGGCTGATATTTCTTCCTTTTTAATTGCAGACTACACGAAAAAAGCAATGTCTGCCCATTACACACCATAGAAACTAGTCTCTGTCATTGTTAAATGTACGAGCAAACAATTAATACACCATTACAGACATAAGCAAATAGGCAATGACCTAATTATAGATTTTGAATATCAAGGTAGATTTTTCAGGTGAACTATTTTGAATTATTTTAGTAAGCCAAAGGGATATATGTGAGTTCCACATTTTAGCCCCAAAGGGACTGCGCTAACAAGTTTTGCCTACAACTTGTTGAAAGGATATATTTATTCTTGTAATCTATACATATTTTAAATCCAATCAACCTATTTTAATCATTAAAATATTATCTAAAAAGAAAAAAACGAAAAGATCTAATAATATTGATCGTGTAGTGATGATAATTTTGTAAAGATAAATTAACTTGATTGTCTATTTTTCATGAATGTAACAATCATTATTTTCATGTTGCTTTTATATTTTTAACCGTTAACAAACTTATCAGATTTTATAAGAAATCCTATTGTATTCATATTCTTTTTTATCGTTAGACTAATAGCAAACGTATTAGAAATTCTTCAGTAGTTAGTAATTGATCAGGGTGAAAATTATCTGTTTTAGTATAAATATTAAAATTATCATGTATAAATATGTTGAAGTTTGAAAGATTGTTAATTAAAGTAACCATAATAAAAATGCTAATTAGGCGAGTATTTAAAAAACTCAACAGACACTAACGTGTTTATTGAATGTTTTTGAAAATAAAAGTCTAGAATTACGATGAGAGATAGTTAAAAAATGAATTATTCATTATCTAAGCTATGCATATATTCATAGAGCATACGTTTGTTGCCATTATATTTGAAAATTATGAATAACTATTAAATTATAACATAAAAAGATTTTTTAATTTGGCGCTTTCTTTTGCTTTTGTACAAGAGGTTTAATATAAAAAATTAATAACATTTATATTGAGTTCAAGTACTTATTGTAAGAGGGTCTATTCATGTAGAAAAACTATAGTATTGTAATTGGTTGATTTTGAGTAGGTGGTTCTAAATTCCTTTTTTCGACATCATTGTTAGGAATGTTTGATAAAACTTTAATGAAGTTAATTGCGTTGAATCATATTCTGAAAACACTATTACCATATGGTTTTGAGACCATTGGGACGTCAGATAAATGTTTAAGAAAAGATAGATCGCAGTGAACTCTTTAATTAGTGATATCACTTATGCTATTTCCTTTTTACTTATAACTTTCCCATTTCGTGCGGGTCTTAATTAAATAAAAAGTAATTGAGACGAGTCTGTCGTTATAAAAATCAAACATAAAATTTTTGAAATAAAAATTATTATTTTGTAGACATGAAAGTCCCGGATGTTTTTTTCTTCTAATTCCTTATTTTCTCCACATCTAGTTGCATGTTGTGAAAGCATCCAGCTAAGAAAGATTGCTTTAAAACGTGTCTTTTGCGCAGTGAAAGAAACAGTTGTACCAAATAGAAATAGAGATATTACGGAAAACACATTCAAATAAAAGAATTCACGATATATCCGTATTATCATGATAGATAGGAAAACATGAAAGAGTGAAGTCATGAATGGTCGGCATGACCTTTTGACGAGAAAGCAGAATTAACGAAGGAACAAGTTCTATAGCTCAAAAATGCAACCTACAATTTTCCTAAAAATATCTATTCGAACGTGAGCAGAAGCAAGTGGTACTATAATGTAACAAATTAAAGTATGCTGATGATGAATAGAGGTTAATTGAGTTGTTTTCAAAAACTCAATGACTAATTGAATACAAAAGAAAGATTTTCAAAAATTACTTGATGAAAGAAACAATCTTAACGTTGACAAACAATACAGGACGTGGGTATTATAATTCAAATTTATTGTACCTATTCGAGTCCAATGATCTGGCTCATCATAAAAGTACAAAGATAAAAAATTAATTGCGTATGGCACATTTAAACCCCCATACAGAATAGAAGCCCATGGATGGTGTCTCTGTTCCGCAAGCTACAAGGGAGAAACGGCGGATTACAGATTTTGGGATTTTTTTTGGACTTCTGGATTTTTTTCGGATTGTTCATGGATTGGCAATCCCGAAAATCCGCCGTTTCGCCCTTGGAAATATGAGTTTTTTTTGCAATCGCATTATCTTCAGAAGAAAACATCCGTTTGCACTGAAACTTTTAGGATATTCTAAGGACCACGATCAGGGTTGCCACCTGATGAAGTCTAAAAAGCGGAAAACTGATCTAAAAAGGCGGAAAATAGCGGAAAGAAAAACAGAAAAAGCGGAAAAAAGCGGAAGCTTACATTGTTGCAGATTTGTAATGCTTCTGAGAATATCAGGCATTTTCTCATATTTATTGGATTTCTTTTTATTTCATAAAAGTTTCAAACATGAAAGAATGATGATGCACGGTAATTGTAAACAATAAGAATTGATTCAATAATATCAAATATTATTTTGCACGTATGATTGATATACAACACGTTTTATACGAAAAAGCGGAACAGCGGAAAAATAGCGAAAAAAGTGAAAAAGCGGAAACTTTCCGCAAAAAGTGGAAGAAGTGGCTACCCTGACCACGAGGCCTACATATGATAAAAATTTCAGCTCGAAATTCCTTCATTTAGAAATGGATATTGGTGGTGGATTTGGGATTTTTTTCGGCATTTTTCATGGATTGGCAATCCCGAAAATCCGCCGTTTCCCCCTTGGCAAGCTGTAATTTTGTAACAACGCATGCCTCGACGTCCGTTTTCCTATTATTTGATAGAGAAATGTTCATCCTTTCATTTTTCATCGGTTTTAGTTCATTTTTCATGAAGTAAACCTTGATTTTTAACGGAGAAATCAAACCCAGGGGGTGGGCTTCTATTCTGTGTAGGGTTTAGTCTAAAATATTTACATTTTAAAATATTCGTAGTATTTTCAATCTTGAAACTTTTAAATAGAACATAAAATAGATAGGAAATTCTTATGTTCATAAAAATTTCTTTCTCTATTTATAAAAGATACCTTTTTTAAAAAAGTTTTTCGATACACTCTATCGAACCATGACAAAATAATTACACTGTGAGTACCCTGAAAACTGAATATCTTAGTATATGCATGTTGTAACGGTTCATATTACAAATAATAGCAGTGCACAAAAGCATATCTATCAACATCTCGTGATTTTTAAGACTCGACTTAGTAGACTCATCACATATGCTAAGAAAGATCATGAGTCTATGATAATTTTTGATTCAATTATTGCTGTCAACGGGTTTTGTCTTCATGATCTACTAAATGAGTACTTGACCATTCACTTGTAGTGGTTCACCATACGAGCGTTCGGTTGACATTGACTAATTAATGATAAAAGCTGATTCAAAATTATTCTCATAGTTCTTGATTTAGAATATATTCTTTTCAAAAGCAAAATCATTCATTAAAAAAAGGATTTCAAATGTATTGAATCTTATGTAAACCTACGATTATTTGTGCATTTAATTTAGACTAACCATATAATTATATTCGAGCTGTTATTATAGTGATATAAATAACTAGCCGCATAGATTATAACGTAATCGACAGAATTTTAAAAGTACTACGAAGAAAACTACATAAGCATCATGTCAAAAACAAAGTGGAATACATTTGAAAAATGAATAGGTCACTCTTCGTGAACCTAATTATCGAAAATTTTCGACTGATATGGAATCGCTCTGATCGAGAATAGTACTATTCACAATTTTGTAACAAGCATTTGATATAAAAGCAGAACAAAAAAGAAACACGAATAATTTATGCACCAAAGATTATTTTTGTGACTTCTTATCGGTATCAAATTTTTACTACTACGCTCGTTAAGGAATGACTAGGAACATGAATATAATCAAAACTACATTACTGAAGGGAAAAACAAATTTGAAAGTTGTGAGATTTTATTTTCAGAACAGAAGAAAGATGAGTCAATAATATAACAGTTGCGACTATCATATTTATGTTTCCACGCATATCCGAGTGCTTCATTCGTGAAAATTGAATCACAACGGTGGCCGTAGAAAAGAAAACTTGAAACATGCTTTAATCTACTCGACTTCCTGTTTTTACTAATATGAAACATCATGCTTTATTTTCAAGTGAAATCAATAGTATTCCGCTTGAAAGCCAATAAATATTAATCAAGAAGTTTGAAAATTAGGTCTCGCAAATTGTGAATTGTTATTTCTTACAATTTGACACACTTTTTTTGCACAATACTAAACAGTTTGCTTTCCAACACCCAAAACTCTTTGCGGATTATAATATGAACACATTAACAAATACATTGTATAGAAGTATTTTAAACTCATAATGTAGACAATGGAAAATTTGTGGATGATTTACTGTATAGTAAAAGTATCGTTTTAAATGACTGCTACTATTAGGAAAACGTCCATTTGAGCATGGAACATTTGGAATACATTTGAATGATTCGTATCGATGATTGTTGTATTTTATCATACGAAATGTTAATGCATGTGGGTATTATGAATAACTAACTATTCATTTAGGTTGTTGTGAAAATAGACTTTGTTCACATCTATAATCCGATCAGAATGATCAAAAGTTCATGATGTTTCATTCTAAATGGGAATCCATTAAATGTAACCTTGAAAATCAGGAACAGTTTGCAATGCATTTTTGCACACATTCGGTTTCTTTTAATGTGGTGATCGGACTTCACTAGTCAACGATCTTGTCTTCGTTCTGTTCAGATTCTTGTTTTTCTTGAATATCAGACAAGATTCTTCGCGAGAGGAAAGAAACAAGATTCTTGTCTTTTATTCAAGAAAAACACAATCTTGTCTGATTGATCAGATAAATAAGAATCAGGCAAGAACGGCAAGATATTCAAGATTTTTTGAAATTCAGACGAGAATCTTGTTTCTTTCCTATCACACAGAATCTTGTTTCTTTCCTCTCGTACAGAATCTTGTTTCTTTCCTCTCGTACAGAATCTTGTTTCTTTCCTATCACACAGAATCCTGTTTCTTTCCTCTCGTACAGAATCTTGCCCGAAGTTCCAGATGATATGAATCTTGTCTGATTCATCAGAAACATATGAATCTGGAATGAATTACAAGATATTTCAAATTTCTTGAAATTCAGACGAGAATCTTTTTTCTTTTCCTTTCAACGATTCTTATTATATCTTAAAGAAAAATATAACACGATGTCTTCTGTATACATAGGTGGCGCACCAGCAACACCAGGGGCAGCAATTGCGTCCCCTAGTTGTTCCAGCTTTTTTTTGTATATTATGGTAAAACCATATAATTCAAGACACATATATTCAATACGACTTTGTATAATTTAATATATGAGGATTGACCAGTGTGGCACTAGCACATATCGTCGCACGACATTTCGTCGCAATCATTTCGTCGCACGATCACTTCGTCGCAGAACATTTCGTCGCAGAAAAATTCTTT
>OENM01000085.1:0-39017 GCA_900239745.1 Rotaria magnacalcarata
ACTGAGGATCCAACATCGATTCCTCGACCCGGAATCCGATAGAATTGTATCGGATTGTAGGATATTTCCAGGTTCCTATCGGACCCGATATCGGATCAGTCGACCTGGGTCGTGGCTAAAAAAAATGATTTACGAAAGAGAAACTATATTAATATTGGTCAAGTAACTTATCGAACACTTTATTTTTTTCCGATTCTTCTTTTTTTATTGAATACACATAGCTTAAATACTTAGTTTTTTATATCCTCAAAAAATGTCACAAACGATTTTTCTATATTGTTCATTCGATATATTCACTTTTCGACATATTAGCTATCGACATTTTTATATTTCGACATTTTCATCGTTTATTCTTTCGACATTTTTACTTTCTACATTTTTATCTTCTACCAAAGTTGAGATTACCGAGCAAAATATGAGACCAAATGGTGCGAATCGCTTGGGAATGTTCCCTCGTTAGTGTTCAGTCTTACTTATAAGCATAGAAAATTTTATCAAAAAAGCACAATTTGAAGGACAATATAAGACCCTATATTCGACATTCCGAATTTGATTCCTTGTAATTTATGAAGGTTTTTAACTTTCGTTCGTAGTATTTCATGCCTACGTTGTCTCTGACTAACACTATTTGTGTAGCATTGCTACTGATAAAAAGATTCGTATTTTATTGTTCTTCCCAGTGAAACATTTCAAATTGTTATTGAAATTTAAAAAAAAACATTATTTCAAAGCTGTTGAAAACTAATGAAAAAGCTTTCCCTAAGCTAGATATAATTTCGAATCTGTGGCATGCTATACTGGTTTTTACACCACGAGAGAACTCATCAAGACGAGACAAAGTCTATAATGAATCATTTCTTTGAAGCTTTCTCTTTGAGTTACACATAATTTCATTAAACTTGCATCCATATGAAGATATATCGCATTATGATCTGAAATTTTGCCCTTAAAGATGTCAATGTTGTTATAATCTATCCAAAATCTTAATGAAAGTAAATTTATTCGTCTTGAATGCACGGCTCATATAGAATCAACCTTCTTTTTACGACAACAATTTTATTTCTGGTTGTTTGAGTATTGATTATTGACATTTATACCGTTATTCTTGTTGTCTTTTCAAACATATTCATTAAATCGGTTTTCTATAATCATTGTTGAATTATATTTTTGCTAGATGATTATATTTTTCTTATGTAAACGGATCAAGTGTCATCATTGATTCACTATTACATTGCTGGTTTTAAACATAATTGAATTGTTGCAACATTGAATATTGTTGTCCTTTATTATTATTTTTGTGTAATAGGAGATAAATGTAGTTCACCTATACTACTAAAACGATATAATCACAATAAATTTTTAGTAAACGATCGTGCGTTACGTGATGCATGGCTCGACTTTTACTGTAGGTTATTCTTCTCTTTAATTTTGTTACAATAGAAGACAGACTTGAATTAATCATAAACCTGACTTTCAAGAAAATTCTGAATTTGCTATTCTAGAATAGTTTAATGCTAAAAATTGAGCTTTAAAAATAACTACGGTATCTATCCATTGATTTTTTGCGCTCTGCTAAACTTTTTAAAGTTGTATTGAGAAAAGAAAGTTAGCTTATACTAAATAAGCCTTCGTTTCTTAATCGATTAGAAACCTCAGTAGGTGCTTTTAATTCCATGAGCAGAGAGCTATGTAAATTAGGTTTTATTGTTTCTAAAACAAAACAGAAACCTCCTCTTCTTTCAATTGTTTAGTATTCAATTATCAGACTCTTCGCATTTGTCACTATACTATAATCAAATAAATGAGCTATTTGATTAGATATATCTTGTCCTTTTAACGATATCATAAAAATTATAAACGATCATTTATTAAAAATACACTTCAAAAGAGTATCTAAATATAGGAATGAAACTTTGAACTCCTCTAGAAGTACAAAGAAATATTCGCAATTAGGTTCGACCTGCGCGACTAACAAGTTACCCAAAAAAGATAATTATCAGTGTGACAATAATTTCAATCAGTGTTTCTTCATCATCAGAGATAGTATATCCGTAAGTATGAATTATTTTCTTATCATATTTCTGCACGATTAACTAAACGTAAGATAAAAATAAACTTCCTGCATTAAATAGAGCAAAAATGATCTCTTATGATTTCATTATCACGATTCATTATCAGACTATTTACAACTGCAGATAGTTTCGTAGATATAATTATAGAAAAAACACACGCCTGTATTCTCAATTCACCCTTAAGACAAGCAAAAACAAAACTAAAATAGTAGTTTTTCGAACAAATGGAGAGCCTTTTTTGTTAGTAATGGTAAACTATAAAAAAAAACATAATATTAACACAATCAAGATATGCAATTATATAAGAAAATGATGTATACTTCATATATGCATACACTCAAGTATTAATTATGAAACTCCTGAATTACAACCCATGAAAAACAAATAATGCTAGGAATGTTTTAAAATAGCGAGAAAAAAAGAATACTAGTTTCAATTAATTAAAACATACAAAACATAATTAGAAAAAATAATAATAAAGTTTCCATTTATCGTTTAATGACAATGTTCATTATAATCAATAACAGATGAACGACGCCAACCAAATAGAAAATGCCCTAAACCTGCACCAAGTACAATAGCAATCAATAAATATGTATTATAGGTCATGGCTACAAGCATTAATAAATAACTAAATGCCATTTGTACTATATGTAAAAGTGTTTGAATTGCATGCGAAAAACTCAACAAACGAGCTCTAAAAATAAAATAAAATGTATCATATTTAATCATTAATTAAAAATGAATCCGAACAAGAAACAAAGTGGAAAGCAAGCGGTTATTTACTAGTAATCAGTTCTCACCTATTCGTTTGACGAATTTCGCTTCTAGCAGGCGGTAGTAAAGCATTTTCACTATGTCTTTCGTTTTGTTGATCATCTGATAGAATACTACATAACCCATTATAAATCATAATGATTTTCAAGCAAAATTCACAAAAATAAGCAATCAAATAAAATAAATATTTAAAAACATTCAATTATTTGTTTTTATTTTGAATCTATACAAAACTAAGCACGATTAACTTACAGAGTTTGTTGACGATTTTCTGTTTGACTACATGCTTGACAGAAATCACGTTTTGATAATGAATCTCGAAATGTTTTCAATGCTTCGTAGAGTACAGCAAAGAAAAATACTGCAAACCATGAGGCAGTAAATGCTTGAAAACAATAGGAACTTATTATTGCCTACTGGGAAAATGAAATAAAACAAGCAATAATTACCACCAACTGTTGTCGTATGCCATTGATCAAATAAAATTTGTTCATTATAGCCACCATGGAAAGTCATCTATTTTAAAAAATCATACGAATTAATATAAAATGAAATCCTTTTGTCGCATAATCTAGTTAAGTTAACATGAGAGGCGGAAAATGATGAGTTTGATATATAGTAGAATATTTTACATCATATCGAAAAATTGATTACTAAAATACGAGTTCTTTAGGAGCTTTTTCGAATTAGCAATTACACTGGAAAATATCTTCGCTTAAATTAGAACAATTCCGTCCAAAAAAGTCTCCGTTTCAACACATTAAACAAAGCAGAATTGATTTTATTTCTGTGAAAAAACAAGTCCATCAACATCTGAAGATTTTTGTTTACAGAAAAAAATCGATATTGTTTTTGAAAATTTGAAAACAACACACCCTGAGATGCTTTTTTCCCTATGTATTATGTCTGTTTTTCTTTCTCTATGTGATTTGTTATGTTATAGATGGTGCTAGATTTATGAAGAAAAAAAGAGAACCACTGACTTTACTGAAGACATGAAACTTTCTATAAATGTGTCTCGATCATTTTTCTCTGAAATTTTTGAGACAAAATTTATTCATTTTGGTTAGAAAATCAATCTTCGAGACATGATTAATACATCCGTATTCGTTATTTAAATCATTTTTAATATCAAATAGCTTAATATATAAAAGTCGGCAAAATGTCAAGGTTACGTTTCTATTGACCTTCTAGTAAATCAATTTTAAGCAAGAAATTCTAAATGGATAAAATAAAATTATGATTCAATTTATAATATTTGTATTGTAGAAACATTCTCAAGGCTGTTCTTTTTTGTTTCTCTCTCATGTATTCAATGAACTGGATCGTAGAAATTAAATTTTGATGGATCACATTTTTATTATTAATTGAACGTTTTTGTTTTTTCCTACATGAAATTTTAGTAGATTGACACTAGCAATTATAAAAGTTATGTTTGTAATTTAAGAGAAGAATATTTTAATAAATTTTTCTATCTTGCGTCATAATCAAACATAAGCAAAAGTCGAACTCAAAAAAAAAGTAATATCTTTCCTTCTCACAGTGACGTCAGAAAAATATTGTCTACTTCATATCGCTCTCGATTAATTCTAACACAAACTTATCGTTCTGTAGCTCATCGTCCATCGTACAATGATCAACGAACGTCTCGTGAGATAATCTAAGCTATTAGTTCATACGATTGTAAATTAAAACTTATACTTACAGCCATCATCATCATATCTTTCATATGAAGTTCATGACCACTGGACATTGCGCCTTTAATGTATGAATGATCGTTGCCGGTTGATAGATTTGAAGTAGCAGTCATACCTGTATGATGATGTAAATGACTCATAATGATTTCTAAAAGCAAAAACAGAACAGTTATTGTTGCTGTTGTTTTCTTTGTTAGAAGGCAAATGAATTGTTTTTTTTTTATTTGCGTGATAAGAATAAAAGAAAATGAAGAGCGATGAGTATAGAGAAGAACGCATCAAACCTGATGATAATAGCTGCTGTCTTTTATCGTTGTCACTTTTTGAATTAAGTTTTACACAGATAAAAAGAGAAATGAAGGCCAAGATAACGAAGCATTTTACACGATAATCTCGGAAATATTGCATAAATCAAAATAAAATCATTGAATTTAAATACGAATAATTTTCATTAATATCTATGAATAAAATATATTATGCAGTTTTTTATTTGAGTAGGTATACTAAGGACGGCAAATCAATAAAATCATATATAGTATGTCGCTCATAGTCGGTTGGCGGTCTTGTTTTTGAATTGTTGAGTAGTTCTGTTTTTTTCCAAGATTCTATATCTGGAACGTATAGTCAATATATTTTCTTTTTCATGACGACTACTAATTCGTATTTCATATTTTCAGCAATGTCTATTGCCAATTGTTTTTACTTTCATAATTTATTAGTTTTATAAAAGAAAAGAACAATATTCATGAATTCACTATCCATTGAAGTTATCGTTATTTGCACTGTATTCTTATCAATAATTTTGGAACATGAAGACTGATTGTTTTTCTATTATATTGAAAAAGAATAATCGCCTTTTCCCAGGTTATACTGACAAAAAGACAACACTTTTAATAATGGATATCATACTGAACGCTCTATAAAATGACTCTTTCGATATAAAAGTCAATTAGATTATATTTAAAATCGATCTTACTGTCATAAGTAAAATTCTATATTGAAACTCGATGAAACAAAAATTTGAACTTTAATATAAGAACGTTAATCTCATTCGAACGTTGGCATATGTTAACTAAATTCAATATGTAATTGTAAGTCGAGTTTAAATTATCATAAAAATTGCGTCATTACATGATCTAGACAGATAAAACTCTAGAGCAACTAAAGTAAATTCATTGGAAAAAAGAGAAAGTATATTTATGATTTGTTTGGTGGCTTCTTAATGCACTTTCTTGTTCTTGTGCTATTCCATCTAGAGTTGAATAAATCAAATAAAAAATTTATGATTTCATTTTTTATGATTATACAAAGCAACCTGCGAATTACGTTCAGTGTTCTCGTCATCGGAAGTGACTGAAGGCAAACATTTGTATATATATATATATATATATTTAGATGAATACTATAGAAGAAAAACGTGAGAAATGAGAAAACGTCAAGTCTCTCGTGAGAGACACTAGCTCCCTGCTTTTCTTTTATTCTATTTCTACCCAAATCAATTCTTTTTTGTGCGAAACAAAAAGAATAACCAATTCAGCCGGATAAGAAAGAAACCGAGAGAAGGAAAAAAAACTTAGAAAACATATTTACCGAATGAGACCGATTCATGAGTATATGTTTATGGAAAAGTAAAGTACAAAGACAGAAGTTTTCTTCCGTATTTTTAGTATGAATTAATAAAATTATTTTTTTCCTCTTCTTTATTTCTGTGTTTTTGTTTTTGACTGTATGTGTAAATTCAACACAATAAGAAAAGCAATATGTTAACATATGATAAATCCATGGGTGTTGATAATTTTCATCGAAGTAATATATCTATTATTCGTGAAGACGATGCTGATGATGATAAGAAGCATCAAAATACGCAAGCCAATGGCAAAATTGAAGAATTAGAAACATCGAGAACACGAAGATTAATTAAAAAGACGGCAAATTTTTTAGTTTCACATATTGGTTTAGTTGGTCTTGTTGTTGTTTATGCTGCTGCTGGTGGATTTTTATTTGAACTACTGGAACAACATCAAGAAAAACTAAATTGTCAAGAAGCATTCGGCGAACATACAGTTCAAATCACTAAATTAAAACAAAAACTGGTTGCTTACATACAATATAATGTCACATCATTGTCATCGACATCAACAACATCAACATATTCACTTGAAAGAGATAACATAACAGTTGCCTATACAAAAATCGGTTTGATGTTATATGATTATAGAGATTTTGTTGTTACAACTGGTGCAAAATATCGATACTATGGAGATGATTGTTCTGTTATTAATAAGTGGACGTATCCCAATGCTTTACTTTTTGCGATAACAATTATAACAACCATTGGTTATGGAAATGTGACGTAAGAAATGAATAATAGACAAATTTTGTTTTTAAATCTGCTACGCTTTTTTCTTCTATTTAGACCAATGACATGTAAGCAAAAATTTTCGTTAGTTTTTGATAGATATATTTTTTTGAATTATCAATTATATTATAGGGGAAGGTCAAATATGTTGTATATGTTATGCGACTATTGGTATAGAAATTAAAAAATATCCTTCAGTGATTTGAATATTTCGTTTCTTTTTCTTCTTTGGTCTATAGGTATTCCAATATTCCTTTTATGTGTGACAAATATAAGTGGTGTTCTCGGAGAAATGTTTCGTTTATTATATTCAAAAGTTATCTGTAGACCATGTCATATGATCAAAAAACGACGTGCTAATGCACGTAAAGCTAAACTTGAAGAAGAAAGTGGAATACATACAGATCCTGCCAGTTGGAACGTTCAAGACAATAGTAATAATACCACTAATACATTAACCAAAATAGCAAATCGTGTTTGGCCTGAATCAGAACAAGATGAAGATGAATCCTCGCACAATCAACGTGTTGCGGTGCCATTAACAATAACTATGCTAATTATTGCTTTTTATATATGGGCTGGTTCACTGATATTCCATACGTTTGAAGAATGGACGATGATTCAAGCTGGATATTTTTGCTTTATTACATTGGGTATAAAAACAAAATATGAAATTTTGAAACAACATAAGATATTGATTTATTTTTGTTTCAGCAACAATCGGATTCGGTGATTTCGTAAGTAGTTTAGATTTATTTTCTCTTGATGGTGCGATTCATTTCTTCCCTAGACATTAGAATAAACGAGTCATAACCACCATAGTTAAATCGCTACCTCGTAGCAGACACTTACTTTTACAATTAGTTTCGTTTAGATGAGATATGATCAAAACCAAATGTTACGGAATTGCATTTTTTACCTTGTAATATCTGTGTCTCTTCAATAACAAAAGTAAAGTCTCTGAAATTTTTGTTAGATGTAAAGGCCACCTAGACCTATCGGCGGTAAAAAAATTGATTGATTTTCCTTCAACCAGGATTGAGTTACTTACAACATACTGGCCTTTGCAGAATTTCAAAAAATGGAAACTTTTTTCTACGAAACTATTGGACCGATAAAGAAAAGTTGTATGTGAAAGTTGTTCATTTTTGAGCAAGCTTTCAAAATATCAGGTCAGTTCTTGATAGGTATCGAATCGAAACATCAAACAGAAAATCCAGAAGTACAGTCCGTTACAGAATTTCGCCTTTTGTTTTGAAAAGTCAGGGTTTGAACTGAATGGAAAGTGGTAGAGTGAAAAGTAAGCATATATTCATCATCAGCATCAAATTCTGCATCGAATGAATCCCTTTCCAAAAAGATTCGGTTGAAAAAAATGTCAAACGTCTTTTTTATCAAAAATTTTCGAAAAAACTCAAAGTTGTACTTTTGAAAATATAAATATCTCATTTAGTTCAGAGTTCGATGCCGATTCTGAATATAACCAAATCTGTATGTATCTACAAATAAAATAAGTGAAAAACGCTTAATATTGTAAAAAAAGACCCAGAATTCGTATAATTAGGAAATTCCGTAACGAAGTATTTTTTTTTAAATGCACAAAGACAAAACCAAATCTTAATAAAAACTAGTGTGCTCGATAGTTTTTGAAAAGATCTATCTGACTATCGAGTTTTCTAAAAATAAATTTCCAAGACGAGTGAGTAAAATACACTATGAATAGTTGTTGTTACGGAATTTCATTAAAAATTCAGATGGTCAATGAGTGCCTGAGAAGCCGATCTAAAGACATGAACCTTTTCCATAGCTCATATTTAAAAGTAACAGGGCAAGTTCTATCAGTCACTGTCAAATGAGATCCAATTAAACTCAATCGAATATATTTTTAAACGATATGTTTGATATGTACTTTCTGTTAGAGCTTAGAGATACGCAAGATGGCGCTAGTTTCTTTCCACAGATGAGTATCGAAGGCTGATGATATTTCAATCTATATACTATTATTAGGGTACTTTCGACTAGTAGATAAAGTTTTCTTGGTTTTGAATTTCCACCTTCCACATACATGGATGACCGTTAGCTGGTTTTGACCATATGGTAAAGAAAATTCTGTCCCAAGTTACAGTTATAGATAATAGTAAGAATGATATCGATTTATGAAATCTAGCACTAGGTAGTACCTCATACAATACGATTGCTGAAAGGCACAAATATTCTGGTCTAGCCTTAATCATCTTATGAAAAACCTTCAAGGACAACTTTATATCATGAGGAAATTAATGTATACTATAAAATTGGTCTATTTTCTCATGTTATTTACTTTTCTACTATACAAATAATAGGTACCTGGTCAAAGTAAAGATGATCCCAACGCAAGTATAAAACTTATAATTGGCGCTATCTATGTTCTTTTTGGTATGGCAATTCTAGCCATGTGTTTTGATTTAATGCAAGAAGAAATCGTGGCAAAGTTTCGTTGGATAGGCCGTAAAATCGGTATTATTGAAAAAGAAGAAGCTATCATGATGAATCAACAGAGTCAATCGCTTGAATACCATAGACCTCTATCAGGAACATCGTCCGTTACTGATTTTAGTTCAACGATGAATGCAACTGGTAAAATAATTGATGATGGCAATGAAAATGGATTCCAAACACATCGTAGTTCAAGTGGAACACGGAAACTTAGTCCTCGTCATAATATCGTTCGTGTTCATCCCATAGCAACCAGCTTAAATGAAGGAACACTTCATCAGCGAGCCCCTATTGCCAAATCAAATTAACTATTTAAAAAATTTATTTATGGTTTCCTTTCTGAAAAATAATTCTTTATATTTATACATACATTTACATATTAATTGCATTTTTTTCACGGCTTGAGTTTATCTTATGTAAAATAAAGTATGACTTATATTTCTCTAATTGAATATTTTTATTCACGAGAAATAAAGTAGAAATGTTTTATCTGTAACGAAAATACTATCATGCTATAAAAGACATCAAATAAGTAGTGAAAATTGCATAGGAAGTTTAACTATTGTTTTTACTCCAATAATTTCTTATGAGTATTGTGCTTTGAATATTTTATTCGATTAATATCTGTTTTTGTTCAGGGCAAACTAAATTATTTATTCTATTGTCATATATTTTTTGTGTTATTAGCGGTAAAATATAACATCTACTGACATCAATCATAAAGAAAGATAGAAAATTCTCGAAAAAAACATGTTTAAAAGAGCGCATGAGATAGTTCCCATTTGAGACTGTAGTAAATTTAGATATTTTAAATAAATTCGAAGTTTTTTTCCATATCATTACCGATTAAATCATGTTAGAGTGTGAGCATATAATTCACTCACATCTCTAAAGGATGATTACGGTTATTTGACTTATTCGCTACAAATTTATCATTGATGGCGAAAACAAATTACATACGTAGATAGATCGAAATTCGTTGTAATTCTGAACTTCCCAACAAAATTACGGATGTGTCATGTGTTACAACGATACCATTGTATTTCATAAACCAGAACTTGGGTGTGTTTGAAGGTTAAGAATGCAGAGAATAACGACGACTTTATATGTACTTGCCAGAGATGCCAGATGTTCCGGAAAATCCGGAAAAATTCCGGATTCTTTCCGGATTTTGGCGATTTTTTATTTCAGTTGTATTTCATTTGTTTTAGCATTCTAAATTGTGAATAATTCAGTAGAGGTTTACTATTTTCTTCTATTGGTGGCCTTATCTCTATTCCATGTAGCAATGCATTTGTTGAAAGTGTTTTTTCAGTCATGAAGCATCTATACGATGATAAACGAAATCGTATGTCAATGAAACTTGTTGCAGCTGAATTAAAAATTCGTTTTAACTCATAATTATCATGTACAGAACTTTATAATTTTTTTTATCAAAACCAAAACTGCTGAAACTTTTTCATTCTAATGAAAAATATTGTGCCACCAAAAAACAACGTGTTAATTAACTTCAAATTGTATAATTTCTAAGTTATTTTCTATAAGTTAACAACATTTATCTGTTTTTTTTGTAATTACAGTATGTTTTATTTTGCGAAAATATAGAAAGTTATCTATAATTTAGCTGAGAAAGATGTCCTTTACGTGACTAAAATTGATCCTTGAAAACCTTTCTGGATTCTTTCCGGATTCTGAAAAAAATTCCAGATTTTAGACTTTCACATCTGGCATCTCTGGTACTTGCCCATAACAATATCCATTTTGTGTGTCTCTACATGCACACCCTTCAAACACACCCAGATCTGCAGACTTGCATTGTTGTACGCTCGATAATTCCTATTGGAAATAGAACTATTTGACAGGAGAAAATATTCTGCCTCTAATATCAACAACTAGAGAGAAAATACAACTTACACAATGAATCTAGACGGAATATAACGTGAAATTTATTTTCGTAACTGAATTAATCATATAAAGAACTTGTTTTTCTTGAACAAGAGGTTTATTTCAGTTGAATTCGTATCCGTACTCTCACCCTCAAGATTTCCTGACTAATGTGCTAGTTTATGTCTTCGTGCTATAAGCTATAAGCAAAATATGAATTTATAAGTATAAATTTGAAATAACTGATAAGACTTTCATGATGTTTTCTCCAAAATGAGTCGAATTTTCACTATTTTATATGGAATTCAAGAAAAGTTTTCAATCAAATCTTTTCCTGATTGTTTCTTAGTGAAACATATATTTGTAAAAGTGCTTGTATATCTATGAATTTGCTTTTTTTCATGCATTGACAAAAGTCCATATCATTTCATGCGATATTTCGTTATCTGTTTTGCCTTTGTTTATTTTTATTGACTTGTTTACGAGTTTACAAGAGTAAAAAAAGCAAATTGGAAACTATGCATTCTACTCTAATATGACAGATGAATTAACAATGGGAAAACATGTATGTATATATATATATATATATATAGTTATTTATTTAGCTTTTATTTCTGTCGAATATTTTTTTGTAGTCAATCGTTGATGATATGCAACATTTGCTATAGTATTGTTTCGAAGTTCGTCAATAAGTGTATAAAATGAATTAACAAACCATGGTGCAGCATCACGCACCTTTTCTCGTACAATATTTCCACCAAAGCCAATAAAACCATCGGCATCTGCTTCCATATCTGTAGCACCATCACCAATCATAATTAAACGTTGATAACCATATTGATTTTTAAGATATTCAACAGCACGTCCTTTACCACCAGAATCCGATGTCATTTCATCTTCATCGAAACCGGCATAGGTACCATCATCATTGAATAATAGTCGATTGGCAAAAACATTTTTTAATGGAATATTTAATTGCTTAGCAACAGGGTCAACTATATAATGAAAACCACCTGTTATTAAATAAACGGGAATGTTTCTTTCATGTAATAAATCAATAAGTTCCGCAATACCATCGGTTAATTGCGATGGATGATTTACAAGAAATTGTTCTAAACGTGGACATGTTGGTTGAATAAGATTAAGACGTGCTTGTAAGGCTGTACGAAAACTCATATTACCACCCATTGCATTTCTTGTTATAGCTTCAACTAATGCACCAACTTGTTGAAATTTCGCTAATTCATCAATAGCTTCTTCTACACATACAGTTGAATCGACATCAAAACAAACACAATCTGCGGTCAACCATAATTGACGAATTAAATCTTGTTTATTGGTTGAATGTACATTGGCATTGCCAGTAGCTGTTGAAGTAGATAGACCCTTAGTCATTTTAGTCTTAATAAAAACAAAAACGGAACTTGAAGCGCGAAAGACACACACGGACACACTCTGTCTCTTAACTAGTGCTTTTTATATCCAAACGTTTCGTTGATAGTACAATTGTCGGTACGAATGCAAAGGCGAGTAAAACTAAGAAAAAGATAAGTATAACATGCGAATAACACGCATTCAACTCATGATTTCGATGAATAGAAGAAGAGAGAAAACAAGTTTAGTTTCAATAGACCAATCATCGTGATAGCGTCATTTTCTACACGTATTTACTTTGTCGACATGGGTACTACGCGATAAAAGAAAAACATCCTTGTGACCTTCGATTATTTATTGTTTTTGGAATGTATGATTCAACCATTTCTATCTTCGTTCGACAAGGGCATTTCATAGATAACGACGCACTTTTCACATCACGTCCATGCAATCCGACCAAAAGTACATAAAAACATATGACTATAAACGATAGTGATACGGTCTATTATGAGATATAACAAAGGAATGTAACTAGTATTTAGTATCGGCGACAATAAACTACTCATGACTGAAGATGAATAGAAACTTTGTACCCATCGAAAACAATGAATTTTTGTCTAGAAAAAGCGACGAAATAATTTTTATACTTTGTCATTGTTTAGCTGACAAGCTGACGAATGAAATATTTTTATTTGCACTAACAACTATCCTGACTATCATAGTTTTAAAAGTATACATCATCGACACTTTTTTTTATTTCAGTAAATTTAAAAATGCAGATAATTATTTTAACGCAATAATTTCTACTAATTAGGATACGATATTTTACGGAGAACGAACATTTTGCCTTGGATAATATTTATAAAATGTACTATATATGCCTTTTATCTGAATATCCTTCAGTGATGACTCATACTAAGTTAATTCTATCTACACTCTCGATTGGTTTCAAGGAAGAAAAATGACCTTTCGATGGCTACTATATTTACTGACCACATGTATCCAACAAACACGTGGTAGTTAATTATAGCGAAGGACCCACTTGAATAAAAAGAAAATGTTCATTCGAAGAATATTTAAATATGTATCAAGACGATTACTCATCGGTAGCATCCGATATCGACACGCACAATATTCAAGTAGATTGAAAATATTTTTAATTAAATTTAACTCAATAATTATATTTTGAAAAGATTTATCTGAGTGTCTTTTTTGCACATAATAAACTCGGAGCTGCATTTTATGATTCGACTTCAGCAATAATTTATTTTATTCCAGATGTTGAAGAAACATCACGGTTTGATATTACTCAACAGAGTAAGAGTTTTTCAAAAAATAGAAGTTGTTTTTATCAATAACGAAAAACTATCTTTTAGTTCTATCTGATATTCAACCATCTGTCGTTATTTGTTCTGCTAAAACAAGCGATGAATATTATAAAGCATTAAATGAACAGTTGAATATTCAAACAAGTTAAGAATTATAAAATTCTTTCAACTTATACTTTTCGTTTTTTACAGTTGATCCAAATAATCCATCGACAAATACGAAATTACAACTCGTACCACAAGCTTATTTTCGTATATATATATATGGATTTAATTTTTTTATAAATCATTGTTTTTTCCCCTTCTATTAGATAAAGATACTGTTGAAAGGACGATTCTGACACTAAAATCACTGTATCCAATAGCCTGTGATACTGATGAAAAAAAACGTGCTTACATTTCAGCAAAAATGCCTTTTAATCTTCCAAACACCGTTGGTTTTGTTTATTTTTCCATTGAATTAAAAAAGAAAACATCTTATTTAGTTAAGTGCAATCGGTGGTCTTTTGCCAATTATTGAAGAACGTTGCCCGGCTTTATCATACGAATTTGATTTTCTTGCTGGAAACATTCTTGCGCTACGCCCTTATGATCTGTAAGATTAGAATAAACTATCAATGAAATATTTGTTTCTTGCTGTAGTAATGCTTTAATGATAGTACATCCATTTACTTTTCGGTATGCAAAAAAGCTTTTTTGTATTTTAATATTTTGATGGTGACTGTTAAAATAGTGCATTGGAAATTTTCAACCCTAGTTTTCATCCATCGATATATAAAGCTAATACGGCGAATAATCTACGAGAAGTTAATAGTCTTTTTGGTAATTGATGAGACATATTTTTTATATCGTAATTCTGTTTTTTTTTGATTGAAGCTTTTCTAAAACGATGTGTATCATCAATTGGAAATCGAAAATTAAGGTGAAATATATTTGATAGTTCGAACATATGATTAACATTATTATAAATAGATCATGGTGTCTTAAACCATGTCGATCACCGGAAATATTACAACGTCGATATGATGTTATTCAATTTTTTCTTGATCCAAATCAATTTGAATTATTGCGAACATTACGTGATCATTTAAAGCCAGTAGTCAATATTCCAGTAATATTCGTAGTCGTTTTTTTGTGAAAATAAAAACAACAAGACTTATTTTCTTGTAACAAGGTTTTACTTCGAAAAGTTTTCGATCAAAATACAAAAATATCAATATGGAAACAAATCATTGAAGTATGAAAATTTTCTTCTATCAATTCGAGAGCATAAAACAAAATTCATTTTAGTCTATTCGAGCAACACTTCGAATTCGTATGGCCTTAGTACCATTTCGAACGAATACGTACTTTTTTGATGATTTATGTTCGAAACTTACCGATGATTTACCAAGATTAATGACTACTATTGAAACAAGTGTACGTAGAAAAATAAGCCTAAAATTTTATTCGTCAGAATAAAGATCATACTCTAAGTAATATCCATTGGAATACTTTCGCAGTTAAAATATTCATGATTGTTCGGAGAATTACTGATTATTAGTCAAATAGATAAAACACTTTTCTTTTGACAGTTCTGCAGGCTACGAATAATATATACGATGACTTGCAGTTCAAGAATACCTGGAGTGAGATTGTAATGAGAAAAATATACAGTAGAGAGTATAGATTCTACGAGTTTGATTCAGAAAATTATCTTTACCAGTGATATGTAAACTTGAATGAGCTGTGAATATTATGGAAAGATTATGTGTCTTTAGCTTACCCACCCACATCCGTCTATTCACTATTTTAAAAATTTCTATAGATTGATTTACAACGAAGCGTACGTGATAATCGTGTTGTATTCATTGATCCAACTGATCCAGATCTTGAACAATGTAAATATTTCTTTGTTAGTTGATTCGAAAATTTCTATTTCATTAAATATAGTACGACTAGATCTTGTTCAATTGAATGAAAAACTTCATCAACAAGCTGAATTTGCTAATAATCTTTTATTACAATGTGGAATTGATTCAAGCTATGCCTTAACTCAAGTAACATCAAAAAAAAAAGATTTCCCTATTCATTTTATTTGAAAGAAAAAATGTCAATTCTCATAGGATAATGGAATTCTATTAATTAAAGGAGATAAATTTCATCATGACGATCTTATTTGGATTGATCGACAAGGACAAATATGGCGATGGTAGAAGAGTTGTAATTACTAGAGCATAAATAGATCATACTATGTTTAATTTAGTCGTACTCATGAAATGAACGTATCAAGCGAAGAAGCTGAAGAAAAAAGAAAACAATTACTTGCTAAGGAATTAGCTATTAAACGAAATCTTTCCTTGGTAGAAAAATGAATCAGATCCTCTATTAAAAAAGTCTATTTTTTTAAAAACTAGGCTTTACGTGACGGCACTGAATTGTTTGTTGATGCAACAGAATTCTGTTCACAACTTGATTGGTAGAAATTTATTGGTTATTTAGATTTGTTCTTATGATTTGATATTCTTTCAGTTTACTTTCATTTGCATTAATTGCTTACGAACAAAATAATTATATACGACCGGAATTAGCAGTGAACAATCGAATTGAAATTATCGATGGAAGGTGTGTATCAAAAAATTCGAATTATTTTACAAATTTTCTAATCTATTAGACATCCATTATTACCAATTGCGACAGTCATTCCAAATGGTTATATAAGTGATGCCAATCCTAATCAAGCCAATATCCATATTATAACTGGATTTAATTGTTCTGGAAAAACTGTCTATATAAAACAAGTAAAAAGATTAAAGGAGACATCATCGTTTTTTTATTTTCTATTCAGATTGGATTACTTGTTTATATGGCTCAAATTGGTAAGTTATTTAGAGCTTGTCTTGACTCTTTCCGTAGATGTATAGAATTTTTTCAGTAGAAAATAAGTAAACTGAATCGATTGCTTACTACTCTTCTTTTTAAAATTCAATTTTCATGTTGATGAGAATGGACATTACTAGTTATATGTATTGAATCATAAAAAGTAAATTATCACCTAATACTAATCGATGAATTCAGTTATAGCGCTAGTTCTACGAGAAGAATTATTAAAAAACCCGCATTACAATTTTATAACCATCGCTTGTGTATATTTCATCGATTTTCAAAGGTTGTTTTGTACCGGCTGCTAAAATGCGACTTGGTTTAATGGATAAATTATTTGTTAAAATTCATACTGGTACGTTTTAATATTTTTGAAACAAACATTCGTCTCAAGAATATATCTATGTAGATAATCATCTTACCTTGGGCGTATCAAATTTTCTGCGTGATTTGTTTGAAACATCATTCGCGGTTGCTGGCGCCACTGGTCGATCATTGGTACTTATTGATGAATTTGGTATTGGTACCAATGAGGTATAATATTTTTATTCACAGCAAAAGAAAAACGGTGAAATTTCCAATAGATTGATGGTACAGCATTATTAGCATCACTTATAACTATATGGTCTAAATCTGAACAAGCATGTCCACATCTTATAATATCAACTCATTTTCATGATCTTATTCAACAACGTCTCGTATCAGCAAGTTCAAGAATTCACTGCAAAGTAGGATGCCGCTTTTTATGACAAATAGTTTATTTCATTTTTCTAGACAATGGAAACCATGTATGATGATGATGGTAAACTTGTATATTTATATCGAGTTATCGATGGTCTATGTACTCGAAGTCAAGCATTCAGTGCTGCATTAACTGTAGGCCTGCCCAATGGTGTTGTTCGACGTGCAAATGAGGTTCGATTTGACCTATTTTTCTTTCAGTATATGAATTATTTATTTAGTTACTTGATAAAATCGAAAATAATCAAGTACTTCATTCAATGCGAAATTTTACTGATATGGAAGAGTAATTCTTATTTATTAATTTGTTCTAATCAATCTACCATGTCTTGTTTCTAGAATGGTTGATCTTGTTGAAAAAGCAGTACAAGTTAACGTAAATGACTATAGTCAAATAGGACATTTTTTCCAATATCTACATGATATTATCATTAAACATGTACCAAACCATAGCAATGAATAATAAATACAAAATAATTTTGGTTATCTACGTTTTGTTTATACTTAACTAGTTCATTTTTCTTCTGTTATTGATGAAAGAAAGCAAAATTAGCATTCTGAGCAAAGAGTGCAGATTTCTTTTGTCGATTAATAAAATTTTACTAGTTAGCAAAAAAAGAAAAATACGTCTATCGTTTCTCATGTAAGAACTAAAACCAGTTTATTTACTTTCATTGAAGTTTATCTATGAAATCGTCGTTAAGATATTCGAGTGATTTGTATGTTAGCGACAATTTTTTGCGCATCATTGAAAGTCAATCAGAAGGAAAGAAAAAACACTAGCGTAACATTTAGTCGACGTTATCTAATATTAATGAATAATTTCTTCGCGTAGTTCAAGTGGTTAAACTTTAACCGTAAAGAAAAAAATTTGATAGTTATGACTAAAAAAAAATGATAGGACTGATTTCCATAGATTTTATTTGAATATTAACATAAAAGTTCACTCAATGTTCGATAAGCAAATGCTTTATCTTCGAAGTGTAGAGTATGAACAATATCAAAAGAGTACTGCTTTTCAAATAGATATGTGATAAGGAGCTTTATAATTCTTATACGAACACTTCATAATATTCAATAGTATGAAATTAATAAAAAACTTGAATGATATAAAAGAAAAAAGTTATATTTAATAAATAAAATTTTGATTCGGCGGTGGCTGTGGTGGACTCACGTCTCTAGTCATACGTGAACATGCAGTAATATATTCATTGAAATCTAATCCACCTGTTTGATTTGTATCAAAATTACGAAACGCTATCTCAGAATCACGCTCCACAGCATCCCATGTCATGTTTAGTAGCGATGCAATAAAAAGCTTACGAAAACCTTCACGATCAATAACACCGCGTGGATTAGCGTAACTAAAAAATTCACGTCTTAACCGTTCGACATCATCAACTGACCAGCCCGTTAAATTAGCAAGAAATAAATCGTGTTCATAAGATGATGATGCACTTGGACCAGATGGTGGCATAGGATAACGTGGCATGCCAGGTGGATTTGGATATGGTGGTCGTATAGTTGACTGTGGTTGGATTGGCAATCCAGTTGGTCGGTATTGTGGAGGTGGTTGTAGAAAAGTTTGACCTTGTGGCAAATATTGAGGCTGTTGTAAAATTTGACCGTAGGGTACACCTTGTTGTGGAGGCATTTGAACTGTGCCTTTCCCTTTATTTAGTATGCTCCCCATAACTGTATTTCTATGTATGGGTTTGGAACGACTATGTTAATAATTATTTTTCAAAATAGAAATAAGTTTTTTTTTGTCGGTTTTGCTAGTCATTTTAGATACTGTGTTGTGTCTGTTTTTTTGTAAAACATGGCTGATAGAAAAGAAACGACAATGAAGTGCTTGAGGGACCATTGCACGTATTTCACAAGGTAAAACTAGTCGGGTGAAACCATTCGAGACAAACCTTGCATCGTTTTCTTTCGTTTCTCTTTTTCTACACATATTTTACTGTAGAAATCAGTCACGATTTATTTCAAATATCATCGACAAAAGTACACAGCATGCATTGATATATATATATATATATACTACGGCTTCATAAGCAAAAATTTTTAAAATATGTCAAGTTAATTAAACTAATATTAATTTACACCTGAATGATAAAATTAAAAATATATCAAAATCAACTATTATTTTTCTACCTATTCAATGGTAAAATTGAATGATTGAATTTAATTTCTTTTTCAAATTATTAATATTAATAATATTTGTTGTTGACATGCATCGATAGCGCTTCTGAGGATTCCAGTGAAAAAATTATTTGCAAAGGACGTCCCCCTCGGGATTTATCAGGACACTGCGATGTATGGTTGTTCAACATAATCCATACTAAGAATCTATAAAAATACAAACGAATTTTGTTTGCTTCAAACTATAAGAGTCTATACTATCTATGTTTCATAGTAATTACTTAGGTCTAACCAAAAGTTCTGCAATTTAAAAAAATTAAAGAAAAAGAGAAAGTTCGAGTTTTATTTTATTAAATGTTGATGATAGTTGCCATGATTATACATATCAAGTTGAATCCTTTCTAACTTTTTGTTAAAATTTATTTCGAAAAAGAGCTCAAAACTAGATGGTATTCGAGTTTCACTCGTCTACGAAATGCGGTGCGAAGCACGAGTCAAATATACGAAAAAATTAAAAAATTAACGGAAAAGGAACAAGCAATCTTAAAATTCCTCGTTCGCAAAATCATTATGTTTTTTCTCGTTCTCAAGTAATCATAATAGAGTACATTGGTGAGAAAACGTTTTTTCGTGATTATCACCATAATCCTAGAGAATGCTTTTGATTGAACATTAAATTATTTCAATGATTCACTATCTTAGGTCAGATGCGAAGAAATAGACTATTGGCTAATATTGCTAGATGACATCATTTTAATTATCTCGAAACTCTCTAACGATAAAAACCTTTCAAAATCATCGTTTTCAAATGATATTTTTAGGCGACTGAAACTTAGTATTGAAAATTTAAAAAAAGATGTAACAAATTCGATCTCGATATTTTCATATCTACTTTGAATCGGTTTTCTATCATTTACGGTTCTCTAGATCATTGCGTCACTTGATGAGAACTTTTTATGTGTATTCAAGTTAGAAAGAAACAAAAACTAGATGTTATCCGAGTTGCACTCGTATACGAAATGCGATGCGAACCAGGAATCTGGATCCAAGAAAAGTCTTTAATTCGAAAAATCTTGAATACTTTTTATGTCGACATGATGAAATTCATCACTCAGAAAACTCTATTCTTACTTAGCGATACATTCTTAAAGACCGATTTCGATTGATCGATTAATTATCCCGATGACTCATTATCTTAGATCAGCTGTAAATGAATAGACTATAGTGGCTAACATATGTCCATGACGTCACTTTAACTATTTCTTGAACATTTTCGTCATTTTGGAACGATATTTGTGAGCGAATGGAACTTCGGATCGCAGATTCGAAAACAGCTGTAAGTAGTTTGATCTTGATGCTTGGATCTCACGTTTTAGCCACTTTTTTACGATTTTCAGTTCTGAAGATCATTGAGTCACAAAACGTCGAGATGTGATGCGTACGATCTCAAGTATAAAAGGAAAAAAAACTGGCGACGGATTACAGAAATGCTTCATGCTTCGCATCGCATTGAAGAAAAACTCGCGACGAACTAAATAAATGCAATGCTTCGCATCGCATTAAAGAAAACACGCGACGGATTAAAGAAATGCTTCTGCTTCGCATCGCATTAAAAACCGGCAACGCGCCATAAGAAAGCTGTGCTTCGCATCGCATCAAAAAGCTTTTAACAAATTGTTAGAAAGGATTCAACTTGACATATATAATCATGGCAACTATCATCAACATTTAATAAAATAAAACTCGAACTTTCTCTTTTTCTTTAATTTTTTTAAATTGCAGAACTTTTAGTCAGACCTAAGTACAATATCGCCATGTTGATGAACATATTATACTTCAACTATCGAGTTTAATCATGAAAATGATCGATCTTTCTTTAAAAGGAAAAACAATCATCGATTTTACTTCATAGTATGAGAAGACCTCTTTGGAACAGATTTATGCACCAGTTGTTCTTTTATTCCCTATTCCTGGAAATGAGGAAATTAAAAAAGCAAGCTGGTGAATGATTACGTATCTGTGTTGCGTTTTGTGCTGCAGTGACAAAGAAGAAAACAAATTACTGTCAGTCGGCATGAATCCATGATTTCGCAAAGCATTACAAATACGCGAAGCTAAAATGCTTAAATACATGTATAGCTTTATTCTTTGAGAATGAAGACTTGTACTTCTTTGCTATTCTGATTTCAATTATGATTGAGAAAGTTAGAATAGATATATAAACGATATAGTTTTCCAATTTTTTAACAGACATCTTCTTTTGTAGCATTTGTCTACTATTTTCTTCTCATGTTGTATTGCTTTCATTATACTTCTCAGCATAGGATCGTTTAACATAGTAGATAAATATTATTTTGTTTTTGCTACGAAAATATTTCCTCCCATGTAGTCGGTTCCTGAAAAGTAATGCATTAATTTACATGATAATACGACTTATTTCATGAATTTTTCTCAAGCTCGCATCAAATTATGTCATACGATTCGTGAATTTTCGATTGCATGTTTACTCGTTTGAACAATTATATGATCTTAGCATGTTATGCCATATTATTTCTTTAGAAATAAAGAATAATTCGTAGAATGCATGGCATTAGGGTAATATTTTAAAAATAATTTATAAAAATTCATGAAATAAGATGCGCTATCGTGTAACCACATTTATTACAAACGCATTTTTAATGCATAACTAATGCCGTTTATTTCTAATTACTGTCTACAAGAGTTATTATTTTTTTTCTTTTGCTTGATTACACAGAAGAATAGTTTTTGTAATAAATAAGAATCACAAACATATCTCTAGATCTCGCTTCTGTCTTGATAAGTTCGTATCAAAGTGAAACTTTCTGTTTTTGATTGGTAGATTTCAACCTGACTATATTTAGTAGAATCGAGGGTTTATTCTTTTCGGTATAATTATAAATCTTCTATTCATATGAATCATATGTCAAAAAACACAACAACAACTTAAAATGTGTAAAAGAATGGAAAAAATTATTCCAGCATATTCATATTTGTAAGATAGAAAGAAAAATATATCGCTATGGGAAGAAGAAAAGAAGAATCAGATAGCTAGCTAGTATGTTAGAGCAGATATATATATATATAGAGAGAGAGAGAACGATTACTTGTCTAATTTCATCGTTTATCTTTGCATTTTCAAGACAATCATAAGCGATTGGCAACTAACAAATGGCAGATACAGGTGAAAGGCCAAAAAAGACCATCGAAGCCGAGCCACTTATCATCCCGGATTCATTCGAAGGTTACCCATTAAATTATTTCAAGTAAATATTTCTTTTCTTGCTTTTTATTCTAAAAGTTTTTTGTATGAAATTATATTTTTTAGTTTACCATTACATTATCGTAATGATTTAAAATCTGTTTTGATTCCTTATGGAGTTATTCAAGATCGCATTGAAGCGTTAGCTAGCCGAATTTTCGATGATTTACGTATCGGCATGCCTGAGCAACTCGGTAATTATATTGTTGAATTTTATAATCGATAAAATAAATCAAATTTTGTAATATTTAGTTTGCATGTGTGTACTCAAAGGCGGTTATCGATTTTTTTCGGATTTAATTTTAAAAATTCAAAATGAAAATCGGTTTGTTGATTGTGGTTAAATTATTATTCATGAATTGTTTTTTGCTTTTAGTCGTCGAAGCGATCGTAGTTTACCGATGAGTTTAGAATTTATTCGTACACGTAGTTACGTTAATGATCAATCATCGAATAGACTCGAAATAATTGGTCTAAGCGATTTGAAAACATTGAAAAATAAAAATTTACTTATTGTTGAAGATATTATCGATAGAGGCGTTACAATGGCTACATTAAAAAAAGAATTTGAGAAATTCGAACCCAAAACTATACGTGTGGCTTCACTAATTACAAAAAGGCGGAAAGATAAAGTTTGTGTTTTTAAGCCAGATTATTGTGGTTTTGAAATACCTGATCATTTTATTGTCGGATATGCACTTGTAAGGACTAAAGAACGTATTGTTTTTTAAATTATTTATTTTGCTTTCTTTATTAGGATTATAACGAATATTTTCGTGATGTCGAACATATATGTATCTTAAAAGAATCTGGTATCACAAAATACAAAGTTCTAATTTCATGATCAAACTACATAGAGAATATTAATTAAAAGAATTTGTGCAAATAGTGTACTTTAAAAAATATTTTGTTTCTAAAGAATAAAAAACGGACGAATTACACGATGGTTTTTGTATTTTTCGTTAACTTATTGTGTAAATATAATTTTGCTTTAAAAAAGAATAATGAAAAGTAGTTGTGTTATTTTTTGGTGCAGATTTCAATTTAAAAATATTGAAACTTACACACCAGATATAGTTAATTAACGATAATTAAAATAAAAACTTCATTACAATGAAAGATGCAGTATAAATATATGGGATTATTCTAATCCTACCTTCTTCCGCAATCTAAACCTAGGTTGATGATTCTTTTTTTTTATCCGGCCGTCTGTTTAGTAGTTTGATAAGCTATTTATCGAAGGAACTCGTATTTCTTCGACATGTGACTCTGAGGCTAGTACTGATCTGATTAAGAATTTTGCATATCTAATATACAGTAAACATTCAAGGGCAGATTTTTATGAGCTTATATATCTAAATAAATATTTAGCCTAGTAATAACCTAAGATGTATTCATTCATATAGATACTGAAATAAAGGAAAGAGAGAAAACAACACGTGTGTCTACTGTATATTTAGTATAAAAGTATTTTACATGACTTAGCTCTGATACTATTTTTTTCTTCTTTCTATTTTATTTTATACAGTTGATAGAAAAAGAGCAACCCGAAGTGAAATGCGAGATATGGAAAAAGGAATTGAGGCCTATAATATGTTTAAAATAGAATTAATAATGAAAAATGTAGTATGGCTGCTAATGATTTCGTGATATTATTTTAGCGATCTATTTTTCATTAATTTAAACGTTTTAGTTAATTAATAAGAACAACCATGAAAATGGCAAATCACTTGGTGCATTATTGAAAAAATTTTAATTGTTTACCTGGCTTAACACAGAATATTTTTAGACAATCATTAATGTAATAAATTCTTACTGAGTTCATTTAAGAGGAATCTCAAGAAGTTCATAGTCCAAAAATGCAAAAAGCAGCTGATCGAACAGGGCAAATTTGAAAATTGAGAGTGGTGATAAGAACTAGCGTCATAGAGATAGTGAAAAGAAAATTCAAAGAACAACACAAAATTCTTCTGAAGACAACTGATAGCCATAGTAAAACCAGAAGAATGTATTCTACGAACGTTTTTCTCATTGTTTCTTTTTCTCTAGAATTCAGCACGTAGGAGAATTTCAAAAGATCTAACAGTTCAAGATTTTAATAGTTTAAATCTTATGCTTCATTTTTTGTTTCATTTAAATTACGGATTCAAATATTAGACTGAACTTTTCGGTGTAAATATCGTTTGATATCTTATATGTCCAATGTAGGTAACTCCCAACATCTTTCTATTCTAACATAAAATCGAGAAAACTAGCGATTGTTGACTATTGTTTGCAGTACTTAAGAGAACAACTAGATTGAAGATTTATTAGAGATTCTAAAAGGTTTTATCATTGCTTTGAAATATGATGACCTTTCGCACTTTTGTCTAAGTACAGTCATTTATCTTTTGTAAGAGAATTTATTGGATCATCAGCTTCGTTTCGTATAGTTGTAAAATGCAAATAAAACGAAAACAAAAAGCCACATAGCATTTTCATTCCCTTTTTACTATTGCCTTATCCTCGTTCTTTTCTTTTTCACCTTTTATCACTATGAAAAAATAGAGATAATTTGTCTTTCTATACTCTTCAATAGTTTACTGTCGAAATTTGATATACCAATTTGAAACGAAAGACATACAGATAGCATGATGGAAGCAGGCGTGATTGAAACAAGTAGTGGCTTTGCTGTGGATACAATTCAAAGGCTTGGTCGATTTGTTAAATTTCTATTTCATTTATTTTTTCAAAGAAAATTTATCGTTCATCGACTTGTCGGTCTTTCTTATCTTATGCAATATGCTTTATCATTTTATTGGTATTTTAAAAAGTAAGTGAAATTTTTCGAAATTTAGAAAATATTGAAAACATTTTCAATATTAATCATAGATCTTGATTTGAATTTGTAAATACTATAGACGAGTGAATCTATCGACGATTGGTCTTTTAAGAAGCGAACTAATTTTGTCTTAACAACTACTTTATATATTTCTTTTAATTTGCAGTTATGAAACATTCAAACATTCATTTGTTATATGGAGTTTACCGTTAACTGGTCTTGTGCAATCAATCACAGCTGCATTAACGTTTACATTTTTATCACGTACTAAAACTGACCCCGGTTATTATTCTGATCGTGGAACCTTGTCATATGCATTTATAGTTGAAAATTCATTTTTCTCTGGTTTACTTCTTTTTCAATGGCTTTATTATTCAGATTTTTTCTATTCCTATATTAACAATTCAATTGTCATCGATAATCTTATAGTTTTTCTACCGTATATACTACGTCAACTATGGCCTAAAACACATTTTCGTGATTCATTAAATAATTCCGATAAAAATAAGACAGCACCAAACAAAAACTTCTATTTCATTGTAACGATGGTAACAAAAATGTTTTATGTTTGGGCAAAACATTACATTGGCTATTTTCTTAATTATGTACGATTTTTCGATCGCGCAAATCCACAACAAATTGAATACATTTACTTATTATTAGTATTCAGTGCATTTGCAACAACAATATCTGTTTTTCTGCATACATTAAAGTTTAAAGGCTACATAGGTCCGCGTACATCTTACATTATCTATATGATGTCTTATCTATCGACATTTTATTCTTTTATACAAATTCGAAGTATTTTCTTCATTCATTATGATCTTACATTATACGTTCTAATTGGTGTGATATTGAATTTTCAATCACTGTATTATCAACATGTCTATCAAATATGTCTACTTATTCTATTCAATGCCCATAAATTTCACATGATTCCATCAAATATCAATCATCGCTTGTTTTTATACTAACAGACGAAACAAAAACAAAACACATTAATGTCGTTTTTTCTGTTTTTTTCTTTCTCAAATAAACTTGATTACGCGTAGGTTACGCTTGGCGATGCTAAGTTATCCATGCATACTCTAGCATTCATTCGTCACTGTCGTTTTTTACTCAAAATGCGAGCAATATACAAATTTTTCATTACGATGATTGCATTTCATACATCAATGAGCGTTTCGTCGGAATTCTTTAATCTTACATTGACCATATCAAGTATTAATAAAATAAATGTGGAAACTTTGGATTTCATCCGAGAGTTATGTGTACTGAAAAAAGTACATGGGACATATGAGTCATTCTAGAATGTCTGAACACCAAAATTATCATGAGAAACTAGGTACTTTGGTTTCTGGATGCAGTTTTGTGCATTTTGAGACCGTTTTCGGATGATGTTGTGTTAGAAAGCTACGATTTAGTTCAAAACTAGTATCCAATTCGGAATCAGCGTTAAAAACTGAGTCGATTTATATATGTTGTGGATAATCCTGAGAAAAACCGTTTTTTTGAAAAATCCCTGTACTCCCCCTCAGGGATGGTCTGGTCAATAATGACAATTTTTTCGATAACTCAGCCATTTCTTGACGGATCCTTCTCATCTTCGAACTCGACTGAGGCATTGATGAAGCTGAACTGTGTAGAACCTTTCATCACGATCTGACTCTCCTTTCGAAAGTTATCGTCTAAACGGCCGGCCCGACAGGCGGACATACTGGCCGATTCTAGAGTGTACTCACTTTTTGAGTACACAACAATGGTTTGCTATGAGCATTTTTTGATTATTATTCACCAATGAATCAACATCATTTTTAGAGTAATCAATCACTTTATATATCAATGAAACTACCTGTTTGTTGACGATTTATACATTGGTTAGTCATTTTATTGATACAATGAAAAATGTGATGTATGTGTTCTTCTTAATGAAATTAGTTGATATTCATCCGATATATAATCGTCAAAAAGTTCGTTTTATTACAACTTATCTTTGCCAGCAACCATTTTCATCACAAGCAGATTTCTGGTTTGTTTGATAATAGGAAACGATGAATATGATCGATTCAAAACTATGAATTTAGGTTTGATTCTCAACCATGTGATAACATGGATCGGTCAATGACTATCTATGAATGGTATTATAATATACCTGCTGTGAAATGGCCAAAAGGTTGTTTTTATTTTGTTTGTTTGTTTATTGATCGTTTTGAATTTCGACTAGTTTCAGATGCTGGTTTTCACGTATGAACCAAGACACCATTCCTTTATGTTGTTATTCAAATTCAATATTTTCCATCGATTATTAATGATGTTGTCTATGGTGAAAAAATTATTCTGATTCGTGAACGGTAATTCAATATTTTCTAAAACACAATTCATAACTCGTGATTAGATTTTCTATTAAGGCCTAAATATACAATAGGAACTTATCAAATAGTCACGAATTCGATCGAAATTCAAAGTAATTTTTAATTTTTTGTTAATAAATATTAATTAGTAGACTTCAAATTTAAGAAACTCGTGCTGAATTCTCTTGTCAATATCGTTCATTACCTATGCAAATATTTTCTATTGAATTATATTCAACAGATGAAGGTATACTAGTTGGATGCGGATTCATATCAATTATGATCAATTAATTTAGGTAAAAGTATTTCATTATATCGTGTACGGAATCGTGAAGTGCAGTCAATAATTAAGGGTAATTAATCAATGAAGATTACAAATTGATTTTAATTAAATTTCATTAGGAAATCTTCAATGGCCTGAAAATTTCTATCAAGTAACGAATCCAGTCGATATCATAGCTAGTGATTATTTAAGGTATGGTGGAAAAAGGCAGAAAGGAAAAATATCGAAAGGCAAAAATGTCGAAAATCAAAATATCGAAAACAAAAATAATGCAAATGTAGACAAATAGAAAGATTGAAAACGAGAGTATATTGAAGCAGAAATCTTTCTCATCCTTAATTTCAATTTTACAGATTTATTTTCACCTCATATTCTTGTTTTCGACATTTTTATTTTCGATATTTTTTCTTTCGACGTTTTTCCTTTCTGCCTTTTTCCATCCATTCGTACGAGACTATGCCTTCAACATATAGTCCGTATGTATATGAATGGAAAATGATTATTTACCAATGTAGCAGGCTATTTTATCGTTTTTAAAGTATCTTTGAAAATATTAGATAGATATACTCAGATACGTAATATCAGATAGTTGAGTCACGATGAGGTCACCTATGTTTAGTGATGAGGTAAGTAATGCCCTAATAATGTAAAAAAGTGCGATGTTCTGACAGTTTATTGTTAATGACTATATCAAATTAATTATTCTAGCACAAAAATTTGTTCGCATCTTAGTTTAGATATTTTATCAAAATTTCTTGAAATGACTGCTAAAGAATAAACTATATGACCGTAGTCAGTGTTATTGTTAATATCATATGTTACTAATTATTAGATGTCTTTTCGATTGTGAAAAATAACGTTTACACTGAGTTCAAAATTGATTTTTAAATAATTATCAGATAAAATAGATTTTACATTTTTATTTAAATCAGTAATTAACGTAGACATTTTCGAAAGATTCACTATATTTAGAAATGCTCTCTCGGAAGTCATTTGTCAAATAAATGCTAGGTTTTGGACGGAACACGACGATGAGATACCAATGGAAATATGTTGGAATAATCATTATTCTCGAATACTTAATCGGTATGATAAAAGAGTAAAGAGTGGGATCTCGATTAATTCACATGCCTATTTCTATTTAGTTATCTTCCTGTTGATGAACAAATTGTACCCGAAACGCATTATTTGATATTAATCCAACATATCCAAAAGTAACGCCCTATCAATATGCAATAGGAAGCTTCAATGAATCAATAATAAGTTGGACATCAATGAACAATAAAACTAATACGATACTTTTAACATATTCACAAGACGATCGTTTTGAAAAACTTATTCGTCCTGCGCGTAATCGAAATTCATTGTTCACGATTATATTAATTACATTACTAGTGTTATGTGGAATTATTATGCTCTTGATTATTATTAGTATAATTCGATCGTATGGAAATAACACATATTCATTGAGAAGCAATACTCGATTAAAAGCAATTTCAGTTGGAGGTGAGGCAAGTTCATTGAGTAAATGGTTTACAATTACAAAACGACGATTCCAAGAATATGATCAAGATAATTGTGAAAATGGTGAAAAAATCAAAACGTATCTACATCAAGTGATGAAACTGAACTGTCGGATAATGAAGTTTTCAATACAACTGATTTTCGAAATGTTATACTTAAAGATTAAATAGTTTTCTGAAACAATAAAATTGAAACAGTATAGATTATGAATTCATCGTTTGTTTGCTTGTTTCTAGCAGATGTGCATCAAACGCTAAATATTATTATTGGAGAATAAGATTTTTCAAGTAAAATTAGATATCTTTCTCGTGATCTTTTTTGTTTTCTTATAAACTCATTTGTAGGACTTCTTCTTATTCAGCGATGATCAAATACGCTTTTGAGGATTCATGAATGCATACTTATTCATGTTTCATTCTTTTTAATTATGCGTAACTAAACCTAATACTTGCATTCTTGAATATCAAATACAAATACACATTTACTACAGAAATTATTCATCCAGATTTAATTTCAATTTTCTTGCACTGAGATAAACTCATCTAACGTCAGAATTCAACTAATGATTTTTGTAGTGAAAAAAGCTTTGCCGTTCTTAGAAATTGTAAATAGGATTCTGACTGAATTATCTAGAATGAGAGAGTAGACGAAAATACGAGCTTCTCTAACTCGAAACAACTGTTTACTTTATCCCATGCAGTTGATAATATCGAAAAAAACTAGCGTTTTCAATTTACCAGAAAACACTTGTTAGAAGAACAATTCTCTGTATCAATCACTATTTGCATTCTTAATGGCGTTTATGCTTGCGGAAAAAAATTGAAAAGAAATTTGAAGGATGAATGAGTTTATGACCACTGTATGTCTTCTGTCGACATGTTTCGTATCTTAAAATACTGACGATTTTGTTTTTTCTAATGAAAGGAATGCAAGAGAAGTTTTATCGGACAGAATCTCAACGAAAAAAATTTCGACTTGAAGTTCATTGATGTGTTGAACGGCGACCTCTACCCGTTTAAGTTGCCAGGTGATTCCATATGAATCAAATCAATTTATGGTGATCTACACCTTTGAATTGTTCTTTCCACAAATCGACACATTAGTTAGCATATCAACATGACTTATCGAGATATTAGTCGTATGTATAATTTCATTTTTTTCTTCAAACATATGTAAAACTGTTTCCGATGCAACTAAGATCTATGTGAAATGGCTCGTGTTCTCTCTTATCCACGATTAATATCCATGGAAAATTTTCGTCAACCAAACTTTCGTCTTGTTGCTGAACTTATGACTTGGCTTGTCAAACAGTATGCTATAAATTCGGTTCTTTTCAATCATTTTCTATATCAATCTAGATATGATTCACAAGCTGATATTCCAAACGATATTGAAGGTGAACACGATCGTGTTATATTTATTCGTACTGTTGCTCAAATAATTGTATGATCTAGAATTCGACGTTTGTTAGCAATTTCTTTCTTGTCATTTAAGGCTACGAAAGCATATATGAAATTAAATACGAAGAAACTTTATCAAGCTGATGGTTATGCAGTGAAAGAAATTCTTAAAGTTATTACACCACTTTATAAAGCGTTACGTGATAGTGAAAATAGAGAATTAGACGAAGATGAAGATACTGATCCTCAATATCGTTATGCTATGAATGATGATGTAAATATGGAATTTTATTCTTTGGATAAATTATTTTCATTTTTTGGAAATTTTCAGATAACTACATTGAAAAGTGCTCGGTTGCTTTGTTCAACTATCACACAAAAAGGTGCTAATTTACATGAACTATTATCAAAAGAAGTTGACGCACGAGTATGTGTGAAAACGAGACTAGAATTATAAATAGATTTATGATCAATTTACTTAGGAAGCACGTCAAGATGTGATGAATCGTGCTATGGAATTATCTGAAGTTCAAGAAGGTATAGGAGAAGCGGAGAATGCAGCTAAAGTATGTTAAATATAAACGAAAGATGACTCCAAAATAATAATTATTTCTATATTTTTTTTAAAGCGTGAATTTATAAAATATGACAAATTGATTGCTAATGTTCAAATCGATGAAGTTGCACTCGATGAGAAAATAGCTAAACGTTTAGAAGAAATGAATCGTCATCAACGACGACTTGAAATGTTAAAGAGTGTTAGGTATAGAAAAAAAAATTGGTATTCATTTTTCTATTATAGATTTCTTTCATTTTTTTTAGGCCATCATTTATGAATGATTTTGAAAAATGTGAAGTCGAACTTAATGATTTATATGGAAATTATGTATTAAAATTTCGTATATTATCTTATTTGGAAAAAGAACTTGAAGGACATTTTCGAAGTCAACGTGAAAAAGTTCAAGTAAATTTCGAAAGAGTTGTTAAACTCATTATTGTTTTTGTTTCGAAATCACTAGCAAGTATCACGACAATACATGCAGTCAATTAATTCACAATTAACAGAACAAGATCAACAGCGATTCAATAGAGAATTACAAGATCCTAATGATGAAATTGGTGTACATAGCGATGAAGAAGAAGATGATGAAGAATCTGAAGAAGAGGAGTATGTGAAATTTTCTTATTTTAAGTCGTGTTAGAGAAAGAGAATAGACATCATGTTATAAGCTATTCAATATCTTTCGTATCTCGAAGAAAATACCTTTATAGTCTAGTTTGTATCTGTTCTGTTATATGAATTTATACAAAAATTTGAGAGGAATCTCTGAAAATTTTTCATTATTTCTTAATAATGATGGTTCTTTACTCAAATAGTCAAGTCTTCGATTTTTCACGGACGATACTCTTATTTTATGATAACGAATGTAATTAGTATATTCCTTTTTATGATTTTCTCTGCAATAGTCAAGGAAAAAATGAAACTGCACGCATAATGAAACTTACCGATCAAACTGTATTTGAACGACTTTTTGAAAGTTCAATATGTTAAATGCATGCTAAGATTTTTATTATAAATTTATATTTTTAATATTATTTAGTGACGAGGAATCCGAAAATGATGATGATGACGATAACGATCAATCACCAGCACCTCGAGGAAATAAATTAGGTAGCTAGTGTATCATTTACTAAATCATTTACTATGATATTTCCTTAGAAAATGGTAAAGGTGGTCCACCTTTTGGTGGTGGCATGACTGATGATCTAAGTGATGATGACGATCAAATACAAATGGGCCAAGGAGTTGGTGACGATGATATGAACGATGAAGATGATGCTTTAGGTATGGAAATGAATCCGAGACTAGGAACCGCTGGTGCTCGTCAACGAGTAACTACCGGTGGACAACGACGAAAAAAACAGTCAGCTCAACGAGCGGCGTACGCAGAAGATGATGATTTTTAACACGATTTGTTTTGTTATTTTTTTATAGTTGATTTTGCTCTTGCTCACTATCTTTGTCATTTTTACTTGTTTCTTAAATTTTTATNATAAAGAAATAAAATTACCATATCACTTCTTTAATTCTTAGTTACAACTTACATATTTATATACAATTATGGCTTCTTGTAACCCATAAAAGTGTTATTCTCAACTGATTAATAACAAACATAAGAATCCTTTTCTTTTCAATGGCATTTGAATGTTTTCACATATGATGTGTACAAGGTGGAGGAGTCACCATCACGTCAACGGTGAAAATGTCGTTAGAGAAACAGTTTTTTTTTGTTATTCTCTTCTCGATTTGATTGATTTGACTGTTTCCTTTTGATTGAGTATATAATGGCGGGTCGATTAATATCTGAAGATTCCGATGAAGAGTTTCAAGAAATACAATTAAGTAAACTCCAAAATAATTATCGACATGCGCGAGAAGATCAACGCGAATATACTATTGAAAAGAAAGATCAATTACGGATGCAAAGGTATTTATTTTCTTTAGAGTGAATTAAGTATCAAGTTGTTATTTTATAGTAAAACTCTTCAACAGTTAGCAAAAGAACGCGAAGAATTGAACAAAGTATATCGTTTGGCTGAAAGCCTTGAAAATCAAAAGCGCGATGAAGAAAAAACTAAAAAACTACGCGAACTTATTCAAACAAAAGGTATTAGCTATTCAAACTGCAAGTTTTGAGAGTGAAAGGCTAAATCAAAATTATTTAGATGAAATTCAAAATGATATTCAAGATCAACAAGCACTAACAAGTGACCTCGATGCTCAACTACGCGAATGGGAGAAGAAAATTCGTCAAAAGCAAACAGAAATTGGTGGTGCTAATGCTGCTATTACCTTCAATGCTAATGTTCGTAAACAAGAACGTGTATTAGAAAATCGTTTAGATACGGTATGTGAAAATTGTAATGAATTTCGCATCTGACTTAACAGATCTTTTCTTTTTTTTGTCTATTTTTGTTACATCAAAGGCTTTGAAACGATTTAATGCTTTACTTGCCTCCAATGGTTTACTACGCTCTGAAATTGATAATCTACGAAATGAACGCGAACGTTATGAAAATTTATCTCGAAAATCTGAAAATGAACTTCAGGATTTACGTGCTCAATTAGTAGAATGCATTGAACGTTCAGTTACTTCATACGAACAACGGTACGATTATATTATAATTTAACTTAATAATATGATTATTCTTTTCTTTAAAAGACGAAAAGGTTAACAATACTATTAATATTGAACTAAACTAAACTTTTAATTTTGCACAAAAAAGAAAACAGGAGCAAAGTAGTCTAAGATATAATTGTTGATTTAGTCGATTTCTTTTTGTAGAAAGTCATGCTTTAAATAGATTTCAACAAGGTTTGCAATATGTAATTAGAAAGCATTTTCATCTAACGAATAAAATTTTGTGTATTTTGATCGATAGACTACACTGACTAATATACAATGGGCCTAGAATTTGATCATAGAGATTTAATGTCAATGATTTTTCCATAATAATAACTTTTACAAACATAAAAATAGCGACTCGAACCGAGATCATTGTTGATGAGAAATCACAACACAACAATAGAAACTGAATTTAATTTGACTCAATTAAATAATAGATAAAAGCTAATAGTCTAAAAACTGAGAAATTTTCCATCTATGAACGACGTGTGTTGCTTGAATTGACTCAATTTTACGAGACGTCTAAGAATGCTTTCATTCCATTTTCCCGTGAGATATGAAGAAAGAATAATAAATAGACTCGTTTACTTCTAAGTATTTTATGTCGTCAAAATATGTCGTAGTACACATTTGAAAGTGTCTCATACTTGAGACAATAGATTACTCTTTCTAATCAAAAGAAAGCTTAATGACTGATTCTAGACGTTGAAAAGCGACTTTCCGACTTTTCTTTATTAGGAAAACAATTTTCTAGATTGAAGTCAATATTTAAATGTTCTATGACAGTTACGATTACAGGAAAGAATCGAAATTGAATCTCTATGATCATTGCTTTGGGAATCACTAAACAAAAGGAATGAATACACAGAATTATCATTTCCCTTTTGTTAACTAATATTTAGTAGTTTTAATTTTAAAATTAATCAAATTCTTTGTAAAAATTTCAGTAAAGATGCCAATGCCAAAGCAATTATGCTTCAAAGTAAATCTTAAATCGCTCTAGTAGAATTGTTTCGACACTTTTTTGACGTTTATATATAGATAAAGCTGAAGCAGATCGAGCATTATCTGAAGCTGAAATGCGTGAACTTGAACGACAAATTTCTCATGATCGTAAATTGCGTGATTTCATGAAACTTAAATCTCAAGAACGACAAGAAGATGAAGAGCTTCTTACGTATAGAAAGCGCAAAGGTCATATTATTTTTTTGGTGAATTTCAATTAAAAATATCATTAATCCAAAAAATAATTTTCAGAAGTCGAAGCATTGGAAAAACGTCGCAAAGAAAAAGAAGAACATTCTGTAGAAGCCTATGAAAGTAAATTTAAACAAATTCAAGACATTAGTCGTGAACAAGATTTAGATAAACTGGTTGATAAATTTATTGAAGGTTAGAAATGAAACTATTTATCGAATGTAAAATAAATCTATATTTCTTGCTGTAGTTGAAGATAAAAATTTTGCTCTGTTTAATTATGTGAATGAATTAAATAATCAAATTGAAATATTACAAGAACAAATAGATGAAATTAAAAAAGAAATTCGTCATTTTGAAGTGCAAGGTATGGACTTAGAAGATCAACGGAAAAAAACGCTTGATCAACTTGAAGAAAAAAGTTCACATGCAACAAGATTAGCTGACGAACATGAAGAGAAATCTCGTACTGGAAAAAAAATTCTTGAACAATGTCGCGGAGGTCTTGACTTTTTACTTTTAATCTTTGGTAAATTAAATTTTCTCCATTCTATTTAGGTATCGACTCCTTATTTAGAAAGATTGGATGTGATCGTAGACAAATTGAAAGCTTACTACAAAGTCATGAAGGCGTTACCGAAGAAAATATGCTACGATATTTAGGTATTATTGAAGAAAGAACAAATGAATTGCTCATGGCACAAGCAGCAATTTATGCAAAAGTAAAATAAAAATTTTCATTTTAAAAAATAATTTTATTTAATTAAGGAACAAAATATTCCATTACGCGAACGTGCACCAAATCTAATTGGTGATGGCCCATCAGGACCAGCTCCGCATGTTCATGTTCATCTTCCGAATACGTTAGTACAATTTTGTATTATCTAATTCCACTGTTTTTTGAAATTTTCATATGATATTCAATAGAGACGATCGTCGTGATCATGAAGATCGAGAAGAAAAAGCTGAAGAACTCAAACCGTTAACACGCGAAGAATTAAAACAACGTGCAATTGATCATGTTAAAAATTTAGAGAAAAAAGCCTTGCAAGAACAAAAATATCCTGATATGTCACCAGCACTATCACGTGAGAAAAGTACCAATGGTGGAGCAAAGAGTGGCAGTGGAGAAACAGGAAAACCACCGACTTCTCGAGGACGCTAGTTAATAGTATTCGTGGAATGTGAAAATAAAAAGACACATTTTTTTGCTTTTTTTATTTTTCCCGTCTTAATGAAAATGTTTTTATTGATCAGGAAATGCATTAATCAGTCGGTGTGCCGTAGAAAGGTCGAAAGGGAAAATGTCGAAGGGAAAAATGTCCAAAAGAAAATGGTCGAAAGGAAAAATATCGAAAGGGAATAATGTCGAAGAAAACATAAAAAGAGAAAAACGTCGAACAATACATTTTACCACAAAAAAATGTCAAAATTCGAAATAAACGAAATAGCGATGTCTACAGTAAATGATGATTCCAAACGCGAATAATTCATGTTTTCTTTTCCCATAATTCTACTAGTCTAGATTTTGCACCTCTTGTAACAGTGATGATTAATATACTTCATATAAATTAAGTAAACAACCCCTACATAAGAATAAATAAATAACTCAAATTCTACCATTATGGCTACAGCTGTCGCATCTTCAGAAGATGAAACTCAATCAAAGTCATCAACTATTTCATTCATTAATTCACAAAAAGGAAAACAATTGCTAATAGCAAATGAATATATTTTCAAATTAAATAAAACAACAACTACTATTCTGTTTTATATTTTCATTTATGTTTTATGTCGTTTATCATATATTAGTATTAACGTACACAATACAGCATACTTCTCTTAAGTCAGAATTCTAAAATACTCTTTTCGATCATTTTCCACAACAATATATTTTTTTCGACATTTTTCCCCATCGATTTTTCGACGTTTTTCCTTTCGACTTTTGGACGGCCAACGAATCAATCGATTTCCATTATTGAACAAAAAGAAAATAATATGATTTATATTGGTATTGTATTGGTTTCGATTTGCAAAAAAACGAATGCCGATAAATATATTGCAACTCGTTTTTTTGCGCACATATTGTATAATAAATGATTTTAGATCATGTTTTCGATACAAAAATAAATCAATCTTTGTTTGATAATGCGAATATAATGACTAGATGAAAGCATTTATGCTTTGAATAAAAAAACAAATGTAATCGTTCTTTTAAATATTATACATATATAAACTGTCATAGAATAGTTATGAAAGCCATAATCGATAGAAACAGAAAAAAATACAAACCATGGCGCAAGTATTGACTATTTTAAGCACTATTTTGCTTCTTGTTATTTATACTTCATCATATGGAATGATAGTGTCAGGAAATGCAATTGCTAATTCATCTTCTAACAACAATACGTGTACTAATGCCAACCAATGTAAATTCTCTCGACGATGTGCGCTGTGTGTACGAGGTCGAAGTCCAGCTTGTACTCAAGCTTCATGTATTGATGGCAAATGTAAAATCATCGCACCTTGTTCATTATCATCAACAACATCTACGATACAGAATTCGACAGCTATTCCTCAATGTGATAGTGATGGTCAATGTCCTTTTCCACAAATTTGTGTTGCCTCATGTAAACTTGATACGGGTCCTTTATGTGCAAAGGCAAAATGTGTCAATGGAAAATGTCAAACTATTTCACCATGTTCAGAAGGCTCACAGTGTACATCGAAAAATCTAACTGAATGCGTCGATCCTATGCAGTGCGCTCGATGTTTATCTGGTTTTGGTCCACCATGTACTCAAGTTACATGTGAAAACGGCCTATGTAAAACAATTTATCCATGTTCAATTTCTTCATCAGGTGGAAATGGTCAATCAAGTACTACTTTACCTGCTGATCAATGTAAAGCCGATGCTGATTGCGCTTATGTAAAATTGTGTGTCGATAAATGTCCCAATAATTACACTCCTTTGTGTGCTTTATCAAAATGTATCAATGGACAATGTGTGGTTACCAATCCATGCTCACAAAAAATTGAATGTACTGATAAAAATGTAAGTCAATGTGTCTCTCACATGATATGTGCTCGATGTTTATCTGGTTTGGGTCCATTATGTACTCAAATTACATGTGAAAACGGCCTATGTAAAACAATTTCTCCATGTTCGATTCGCCTAAATTCAACAACAGCTACAACGAAACTTCCAGGAGAAACCTGTACTAGTGATGCAGGATGTCCTCATTCTCAACTTTGTAAA